>JABUQX010052038.1:62500-67500 GCA_015478945.1 Trachelipus rathkii
CTAACTACTTCTTCTTTGAAGGAATCAGCAATATACAAGATACACGTGAACAAACACGTACACACACGCACACACCTATACACACACCTATACACCTACACACACACACACACAATATATATATATATTATATAATGTTAAAATATCTCAGCATACATATCTGTATATATATTATACTATATATATATATATATATATAATATTATTATATATATATATATATAATATACCGTATATATATATATATGTTACAAATATCCTGGCCTCTTGCCCAAAACATCTCCAATAACTTCTGTGATTCTTCCTTTCACCCTCTTATCCGTTCTGACGGCTCTGTTGCTAACAATTCCTTCTGAAAAGGCTAATCTCTTTGGTCTTCTTTTTTTCCTTTAAGATTCCACCCTGGACAATTCCGGCTCCCCTCCTCCTGCTCCATTCCCTCTCAGGTGTCCAATGTCTCTACCTGCCAACCTGTCATTACTCATGATCGAGTACATGAATAACTGGGATCTATGAACGTCCCGGAAGGCCAGCGGCCCAGATGGCCATTCATCCTCAATGCGTATTGAGGGAGTGTGCTTTCTGAGCTGGCGCCTGTTTCTGCTTTCAACTCTAACTCCTTATGCCTTAATACTAATACCTTTTCCTCAAAAGCTGGAAGCGCGCTTTTATTGCAGCCAATCCCAGAAAAGGTAGCCGCTCTGATCATTCTAACTAACTATCGACCTATTTCCTTAACTTGTATTCTATCTAAAATCTTGAAATCTCCTTAACTCTCATTTCCTCGATCATATAAAATCTCATTCTTCTTTAGATCTTCAAAGTAAGTCTTTCGACGTTCGAGTCAACTGGTGACATCCTTCCTATCTCCTTGATCTATGGTCTTCTGCCGCTAAGGGACCATGGGGAGTCTTGGGTATTAGCGCTTGACATATCTAAAGATTTTGACAGGGTATGGCATGCGTCACTACTCTTTAAGAAGCTACCTTCCTTTAGATTTCCTCCCTTCGCTTTGCCTTTCTCTTGTCTAGTTTCTTTGCAGATCGTTCCATTTCAGCTCTTGTTGATGAAGCAACCTCTTCCTCCTTTCTTATCAATTGTGGTGGGTTTTCCTCAGGGTTTCTGTTTATCTCCAACTTTATTCCTACTTTTTCATCAAACGATCTTCTAACTAACATTTCTAAACTCTGTTTCACTCTTCATTCCGATGATTCAACTCTCCATTCTTCCACTCATTTCAATTGTGCTCCCTCTTTTGTATCTAGAGTTGCCTCTCGTCTACAGCTTTATGATTCAATTCTTGTCGATTTGGGTCGGGGATTTCTCAGTGGGGTAAACGTAATCTTGTGAAAGTTCACTCTTTGAAAACCTAAATTCTTCATATCTCCTCTCTAAAACACACTTCCAGATTTCCTAATTCCCTTTGACGGCCTCTAATGTACTTACCACCGTAAACAACATAAACATTCTTGGATTAAACATAAATAGCAAATTGTCTTGGAGACTTCAAATTGGCCTCAAAAAAGCTGGGAATTCTGTTCAGATTGCGTGAATTTTTTTCTTGTTGCTCAGATACTCCTTAATAAGGGTCTTATTCGCCCCTGTATGGAATACGGTTCCCACATTTGGGGTGAACCGGTTTCCACTCCTTTTGGATAGAGTTTGAAGCTAGGCTTTAAGAAGCCTTATTAAACTGTCCTCATTCTTTCTGACTCCTTGACTCCTTTCTCTGGCGTCGTGAAACGTTGGGTGGCCCATCTCTTTTCATAGGTATACACGGCAGATGCTCGAGAGAATTGACCTCTAGCATTCCTCCACCACTGCGTCGCCCTCGTAACACAAGAGGGGCCTTGTTCTCTCATGAAAATTGTGTGAATATTTGGGAGAGGAACTCAAGAGGATTCACGGTTGTGTCCTTCCTTCTTTCCAGCCACATCTGTTTTTGTGGAACTTCCTTGCCTCTTTCTATTTCCTGCACATGTCTGAAATATCATGTCATCAATATTGTAAGGTCCCGCTCGCGTTCCACCTGAAGGGAATTGCGCTAGGCAGGAACAGGGCAGGTTTGCTTTTCCAATGTTAATTTTAATTTGCTTTTCTTTTTGTAATTTTTTTTTGTAATTTTTTATTTAGTTTTTGCCCCCTGTCCTTTTAAAAAAGGCCCTGCCCGGAGTGGTGGTAATCTTATAATACTTATATATATATATATATATATATATATTATATATATATATATATATATTAAATATATATATATATATATATATATATATAATATATATATATATATATATATATATATATATATATATATATATATTATATATATATATATACTAACGTCTGTCTTCGATCATATGGTCAACAAAGGAATCAAAGCTTCCTTTATAATCATGATTTTTTATCAATCTGCTATGATGATGGAAACTCACTGTGACATCTTTTGGATTGCGGGCCACGTATATTACCTGAAATTAATTAACAACGTTAATGAGGCTACCTATATTTTTGAACATATTATTTTAAATATTTTGTAGGTAACAGAGTATGGTATTATTATTGTACCACTCAATATTATTTGATAATATAATTTAGTATTATAAAAAAAATAGACCATTTGTTGTCATTACTATCTAACGCTATTTCTACTGGAACTAATATCACTACTATTAATGGTGCTAGTATTATTATTTAAACTTTGCTGCTACTAATACTACAACTACAAGCATTAATAAATAGCAAATAAACGAATAATATTTAATGAATAAATAAATAATTATTAAATAATAATAAATAATTAAATAATATTTCATATTATATTAAAAGTAATAATAAATAAATAAATAAATATATTATATATATATATATAATATATATATATATATATATATATATATATATATATATATATATATATATATATATATATATATATATATATTATATATATATAGTATATATATATATATATATATTAAACAATTAAACAATTAAACAATTAAACAATTCTTGCAACCTGAAATTGTCTTTGTTACCACCCTGATTGCAGGTGGTTCATAAAATGTTTTATCTTAACATCTGTTTTCTTCCTGATTCCTTATCTTTTTTCAACGACAGAATGACTGACGTTTTTATAAACTATTTTATTTTATGTCACACTAAAATCCCTTATGACAAAATTTTAGGTAAAAAGCGTCTGAAACTGAAATAAATGTGAATAAATTATTGGTCTATAAAAATTTAAGTACATATTTGAATTAGGAAAAAGGAAATATTTTAAATCAGATAATATGTGCAAAATATTGTTACAAATGTTTAAAATTATAAAAAGTTAAATAATTTTAAAGATAAAAGAGAATTACAGTTAGCAAGCCATCGTGTGAAATCTTATATTATTTGTTAGCTTATTTGAACAACTGTTAAATTTCTTGCTTATTTTTCTCTCGGTTGCCAACTGCAATAATCTTCGGGTTACGACTAGTATTCATTTTGTGGATTATTTCCATTTTAAATTTTTTACTTTTGCCTGACTGCCTACTTGGCTGATTGTCTACTTGCCTACTTGTCTTCCATAGAAAGGGAACAAGGAAGCAGCCATGAAGAGAAAAGCTTTTGTAACTTGCTTAGTTACAAGATCTCGATTCCAATATTCTAAACGTGCTGTTAATGCACCTTCAGTGAAAAAAAACTAACTAACCTTACCTTACAAGTATCAAGAAGCGAAGGGGGCATCAGCGAAAGAGGAAGATGAGTCTTTATAATCCTCGGTTCTTCAGAAAGTTCAGCCAATTGTAAAAATATCCCGTCATCGGGGTTTCGATCCGGGTACATAGAATGAAATCCATCGTAGATCTCTTGGCCTGGCTCAAAAGGAGGTAGACCATGGTGATTCATAATAAAGTCAAATCTGCGAAATTTTGGATATGGCAATATGAATAAGCATTTAGACCACAGTGAGAGTCTGTCGAAGTCTCGAGAACCCTTAGGGTGGATTTTTTTTTTTTTTTTTTTTTTTTTTTTTTTTTTTTTTTTTTTTTTTTTTTTTTTTGATGCTATGTAAATTTTCTATAAGTACTTTAGGTTGATTTTTTTTAAAAATTATTATGAGTAGAAAATAATTTGGATATATTTTTTTAATCATGTTTTTATTAAGTATAAAGGAATGTTTAGATAATTTTAGTTGAGGATTACTTTTATTTTCAATTTTCATTGATTAGCTTTGGCAACTTTAGTTAGCTTTTTGTTGTTAATGTTATTAAATATGTACCTGTTTAAAATACATTTTCAAGGAATAAATTTTTATTTTTAATTTAGATGCCACAGGTGGATTAATGAGGCCTTAAGAGAAAATTTACAACAGGCAGACCGGGCACCTGTTTAAGGCAACAAGCCTTATTGCTCGAGAGCAGGGAGTGCTAAGATTTATCTGTCTGGACATGACTGCGTTACGAGAACCCTCTTTTCAGATGTGAACAACGGACTAGAAACTTTTGGAAAGATTGGACACTCTCTGATTTAAAAGTCAAACAAGAATTAGACATGTATAACAATCGAATATCATTATTTATAACAGACTTTGCTCAACATTATGCAATTATTATAAACCAAACTAAAATAAAAGGACTTGCAGGTTGAAAATATTTTGTCACCCATGATCAAATATACAAACAAGAATTAGACGCTCATTTAAAGTTATTTTTTTATGTTTTTGTTCTTTAATTGTTTTTCCAAGAGTTCTCTCACTTCAAGGGCAATTGCAATATTCTACGAGTTGGAACTTCTCTAGGTAAATTCTACCTAGGATCTCAGAAGAGGATATTGAACCAAGTTTTCTTCTTTGCGATTTGCTTGTTCTAACAATTGTGTCAATGAAACGGAATATTAGGATACTAATAGCAAACATACAATATCTAAATAAAAAGAAAGGGAAAAGAAGAGGAATAAAAAGAAGAAGGCAAACATAAGATGGTATATATAGAGTTTCTTAACTGAATAAATTT
>JABUQX010052038.1:82500-88609 GCA_015478945.1 Trachelipus rathkii
AAACAGGTTAACCAACGCAACACAGACGAAGATAAAACAGGTGTACCAACCCAAATCAGAAAGCAGGAATATATATATATGAGTATAATAAAAATTCTCTCAATTTTTAATTCTCAGTTCCGATTCTGCTCTCTCCTCAACAGGAAATCCATTTCATTTCGTTTCAATATATCTAATAATATATATGATATATATATATATATATCATATATATATAATATAATAATATATATATAATTATTATATAATATATATAAATATAATTATAATATGAGCCAAACTAAAGAAGTCCGCCATGATATCTCGAAAACTAAGACAGGTACAAGAAAACTGATAAAACATAAATGGAATCAGCGTATGAAATTTGTATGGAAATGAAAAAAAAAAACTTTACTTTTTTTATTTTTTTTATATATCTCCAAAACTACGATAGGTAGAAGAAAACTAATAACATATGTGGAATCAGCGTCTAAATTTTCTTTTAGGGGGCTTGAGCCAACGTGGGACAGAGGGGGGGAAGTGATCCATCCTCCGTAGGGGAGGGGCGGAGGAACCCCCGCGACACCCAATCCAAAAGGGGGCGGGGTTCCGGAGACCCTCCCGGAGGGGGGAAATAGTCTTACCCTGTTCCCCAGAGGCCGAGAAAACCCCGACTCTTGCATCTTTGCGGTTTACCCTGGAGTTCTTTAGTTAAAAACAAAAAAATCTCTATTTTCATGAAATTTATTACGCTGATTCAATATTTATTAGTTTCTTGACTCCTCGTGGGTGATGTTTTGGGAAGATATAAAAAAACAACATTTAAAAAAGAATCATATTATGATTTTTCATTTCAGCCCGAACCGAAATTTCACTATGCCTGATGTGCCATATGGCGCACTGTTATCAAGTTTCGAGAAGCCCGAAGTGTACCTTCTAAGTGGAGTTTTGTCGAGATATCATCATGCGTGGAGGAAGCTTCTTAAGTTCACCCGGTATATATAATATTATAATATTAATAATATTATATATATATATATACTACTATATATATATTTATATATATATATAACATATTATATATATATATAATATATATTAATTTATATACTATAATATATATGGATTTTCTGTTTTACGCTTGAGTCAGTTTTGAATTTTTTTTTTGTTTTTTTTCAATATATTGCTACTATATGATACCAACAATGAAATTCAGTGGTAACGGACATGAATAAAAAAATATAGGACCAGTTACATTTTACGAATCCGTAACTTTTAATTTTTTTTTTAACTAAAGGTATACCATAGGGTAAACAAAGATGGGCGGGGAGTCGGGGTTCTCTCGGCCTTCCGAAGGAAACGGACAAGAGGCTGAGTATATTCTCCCCCTCAAGGAGGGTTCCCCCACCTCGGAACCCCGTTCTTGCGGTATTTCGTGTCCGGGTTCCTCGCCTCCCAGATGGTATGGGAAAACGTTCCCTCTCCCCCGTCTGCCGAGATATATATTATAATTACTATATATATTTATATGTATATATAATATATATACATTATATATAAATATAAATATATATGAATATATCATATTATATATTATATATTATTATACTATATATATATATATATATATATTATATATATATATATATATAATAATATTATATATATAACTAATTATATACTTATATAACTTATTATATAATATATATATATATATATATATATATATATAATTTGTAATAAGCTTTTATTCCCGCGAATATGTAATTGGTTTCTCTGTAAGTGTCGTACTTTTTGAGAGATTTAATTTTAAAAAAAAAAAAAGATGTTTTTTTTTTTACTGTTGTAATAAGCCTATATACGACTAGATTTCATATGTGAATGGTTTTTCTGACTAACGTGTCGTACTTTCGGATGATTGCATTTAAACATAATTCAACATAAATGTTGATTTTAAAAAAAATTAATTTACCAAATATTTATATATTTATGAATCATGTCCGTTACCACCTAAATTCATTGTTAGTATTTTAGGCAGACTATATTAAAAAAAAATCAAAAAAAGATTTTTTTTGCCATTTTCCAAAAACAGAAAAGGCAGATATATATTATAATATATATATATTAAAATCATTATATATATATACTATATAATATAATTTATATATATATAATATATATATATATATTAATATATATATATATAATATATATATATAAATAATATACCTGGAGCATTCAACCCTAAAAAGAATATAATATATGTATTATATTAACTCCTCACCTCTTATCTAATTATTTTTAATAAAGGAAATAAACTTATCAAGTTAAAATAAGAGAAACAAAAGAAGAGACACCTCTTCCACAAAAAATTTCAAGCATGAATGAGATGTCGGTAAAAAAGCTTATCTGGAAATCCCAAGGTTTTTATTTGTGGAGTTAAACAAATAATATAATAGCTGAATTATATTCAATTCATCGATGTCCTTGAAAATTCCTTTACATTGCCGTCCTATGCTACTACTACACTATCTACTACTACTACTACTACTACTACTACTATACTACTACTACTTACTACTACTACTACACTTATTAATATAAATAATAATAATAATTAATAATAATAATACATAAAATAATAATAATTATTATTTCTTATTATTATATTATTATATTATTTTAATGAAGAGACCCCCCTCCCCCTGTTCGGATTATCTATTCTAATTTTATTTTATTTTATATATTATTATTATATATATTAATTATTAATTATTATTATTATATTATTATTTTATTATTTTGAAAAATTATTATTGTTATCATTTAATTACTATTATTAATAGTTTTCTTATTATATTATTATCATTTATTATTATTATTATTATTATTATTATTTTATTATATTCTCTTACCATTATATTATCATTATCCATTATTATTATTATTATTTTTTATATTATTATCATTATTATATTATTATTATTATATATGAGTCTCCCATTAATTGTTTTTTCTTTATTGTTTTTATTCTGTGATTGTTCTCATCATGAAAGATTATGTCAGCTACCTCAACTATCTGGTCTCATGATATTATTCACACCATTTGGATTATTTTATTATTATTATTATTTTTTTCTTAATTTTATATTTTATTTTTATTATTATTATTCTATAATTCACATTATTTCTATTAATTCATAAAAATTATTAATATTATATATTATTATGTTCCATATTATATCTTTTCTGATTCTCCTATGAAGCATTGAATTCATAGATTAATTGAGTATATTATCTCATTATTTTAGTTACTTAGATTAATTATATTACACTTATTCTTTATCTCACCTCATTAAATATTATATTTAGATTGTGTGGATTATCATTATTCTCTCTAATTGATCCTTAATTACTTACTCTCATTCTATTATCTATTGCAATGCGTTCTAAACATTATCGAGGAGCATATGATAAGAGTAATTATGTAATAAAATATAAAGATTCTATTTATATTAATCACCCCTTTCGTATTAAGAACTATGGTTGCATTTTAAAAGAAAAAAAAAAAACTTATCTTAAATAATTTTCATATTATTTGTGGCATAATAATTATTATATAATGTAAAAATAAAATTAATTATATGTAATTATGTTATTATTAATGTCACAATTATTAGTAATTTTCACTTATGATTATCTATTATAATATTGGTAGATACATAATGAGTTGAAAATTCTGATATAATCTACAAATCAATAACTGTTACACGTAATTGAAAGATTGGACTTATCTATTGACTTGATACTTTCTGTCAATTACGGTGTTATTAAAATTAAGTGAAAAGTTTAAAGAGTTAGGATTAATTGACCATAGGTGTTTACTATTAGTATTTATTTAATTACAATATATGCATCCACTATTTGAAGGAATAGGTAATGTTTATTATAATGCTCATATCAAAAATATTCTCTCTCATATATTATTATTATTTATAGTCTTCATTATTGATTATATTATTAAGTTATTCTTATTCTACTAGATGTATTATCATAATTAATAGTGACAGTGAAAGATTATATATCACTCTAATTTACTTAAATTTTATTATTTATTATTATTATAATTCATATTATACAATTGTTATATAATAAATAATTAATCGCTACTATAAGATTACTACTTAATAATTAATTATTAATATATTATGTTCTGTATGAAAAATAATTATTATTAACTAAGTCAAAAATATTATTATAAATATTATATATTTATTTATAAAATTTTGACGTTATTAACATTCGATACAATGATATTCTTAATATAGTGAAATTAAAAAATCTATTCTCACTATTTTATTATAAGTATTATTAATTTATTCAAATTATACAAATTTATATTAATATAGATATTATTATTATTCTTTATTTGTTATTTGATTCTTGAGAAAATTTAAACTTTCGTTATAATTTATTATATTATTATTATATTCTTAAGATTTATATTATTATTTTTTTATTTATATAATATTATCATATTATTCTTATATATATTTATATATTATTTATTTTAATTATTATTTATATCTATTATTATATATTTATAATTATCTCATATTATATATAATTTATATTATTTTATTATTTAATTGAATTTTATTTATTATCTGTGAATATATATATTTTAATTTTATTTATTTGTTTTAGTTATTTTTTATTGTTATTTGATTTATTGTATATTTTAATTTTACTATTATTATTTATTTGCATTTTATTCATTTATTTTTTTATGTATTTATTTATTATTATTATATTAATTATTGTTAATATCTTATATATATTATTTATATATTTATTTATATTCAATTAATATTGATTGTATATATGTATTTAATTTAGTTGTATTTGTGTCATGTGTTTTGTTATTTGCCATCATTGTGCATGTTATTGTATTGGTATTTACATGTTGTTATTTAGTATTATTAATTTGTTTATTTATATTCACTTTTATATTCATATTATCTTATTTATGATTAAGTTATTTTATATTTATAACCAATTATTTTCACATTAAGTTATATGTTATATGATTATTTATATTATTATTTATTATTATATGTGATTATTTATTATTATTGATTGATCAGTCTAATTCTATTACTGCGAATATGTAGTTAATACGCGTATTACTTCTAATTATTTATAGATTTAGTTTATTAGATTTATCTATTTGTTATTTTGTTATAATTATATTTATTAACAAATTATATGTTTCAATTTAGTATTTTTCTTAAATAATTACCTTTAATTAAGTATTATTGGCTATTCATATTTATCTATTATTGGTTATCATGTTATATTTGATATAATTTTGTTTATTGTATATTATATTTTATGTTTTTGTTATACAGATATTATTGTTTATATTATTGTTGTTTAGGATTAAAACTTGGTGTATAGCTCTATTCATTTGACTTGATTTATCACTATGGTATATTCATATTATTTAGGTTCTAATATTTTATTTGTTAATATATGGTTAATTATTACAGCCACGATTTTATTTGCAATAAAAGAATTATTTATTTACTAGTATGTCTCAAAGTATTATAATGGTTTAGATGATTTCATGTATTATGTTACGAAGGTCAAGACACAACACATGTTTTGTGTTGTTGTTGTTGTGTTGTTGTTACATTTGTGTTGTTGTTTGTGGTATGTGTGGTTGTTGCAGATTAAGTAGTCGTTCCCATATGTCATGGATAGTAATAGTAGATGTTAAGAATTGTGATTATCTAGATTTTATCTTATGAATTTTTATTGCCGATTTTGTTGTTGTTATTGTAATAAATATCTAATATGATTTTGTGATCTTATGTTATTTAAGGATAAAAATTGTTGTAATGCTATTCTGAAACTAAAAAATTGTTGTGATTTTAATTTTTGATTATTAATCAATGTCATTATTATTATTAATGTATTATTATTATTATTATTCATTATCATTGAAATTAACAGATTATTATTATTATTATTATTATTATTTATTATATTATTATTATTATTATTATTTGTATTTTATCATTCAGTCATCAATATCTCATCATCATAGTCGATTTCATTCTCATCA
>JABUQX010052039.1:0-23596 GCA_015478945.1 Trachelipus rathkii
CTACTCAATTACCTATACATGATAGTTACTGAGTAATCATACCAATTTACATATTACAATTCAAATAATATTCAAGATTTCGAATATTACTATAAACCCCCGATATACCTGTCTCCTATGGTCAGTAATTATCCTCTATCATGTGTTTTATCCATCTGCACTTTCCATCTACTCATTATACTATGTACCCTAACTATAATACTATTCATTACCCTAACTAATATTAATTCCTCTTATAGGCCATAATATAATATAATAATATATATATATAATTACATAATATACTATGTAATTTATATTATATATATTTCATTATTAATATAATTTATAAATATATTATTAAATTATATAAAATATAATAATATTACTATATATAATATATTATTTGAGTATAATATTATATTATATGAAATATAATATACATAATTAATTATATAATATATATACAAAGATATATTGAATATATATATACTAATCTGAAAATATATAAAACGAAAGCATATTCTAGAAGGCACATATCCCTTAGCAACAGAATTAGCGATGTGAAAAAAAGATGTATATCATGCATACTTCACGCACACTACATTAATATATAATTATATAATCAGAGCATCATACATTAGACATAGAGTCTTGTGTTTGCGCATGATCACTCAATGTAGCATACTAGCGTGAGTTAGTCAGACATCAACCCTATCACCATACACGGTGGGTTTGCAGTAGTCATACTATAATTACGTTATATGTACCATATTACGTAATATATATAATATTGAGTTAGTGATAGGAAAATTATATCTGATATTAAAAATATAGAAATGCGATTCAGTACAGTACAACAATCGATTATACTATCGATATATCGGTATATGTTTCGATATTATTATATAGATAATTATATATATCGAGATAAATAATAAATATCTGATATAGAGAAAAAGAGGTAAAACGGAGAAAGAGGAGTTAAGAAAAGCGTCAACGAACCAACTCGAATCAGTAAGAGAGACTGAAGAGTAAGAGATCGAGTAGAGAGAGGAGAGAGAAGAGTGCCCTTTAAAAGAGTAAAGAGTATAGAGTATAGAGTAGTACTCGAGATGTAGTAAGAGTAAGTAGAATGAGAGAGTAAGTAAGAGTAAAGAGTAAGAAAGAGTTAATAGGAGTTAAAGAGTGAAGAAGAGGAGTAGCATGAAGAGAGAGAAAGATATAGAGAGAAGAATGTAAGAGGATGGTTCAGTGCAAAAGAATATAATACGACGGTAGATCGCAGAGTATACTGACGATGACTTGATAGTGAAGAATTGGCGTTCAGCTTCAGGGGTTTAAAGTCAACAACAAAATGAAGTTAAATAACGTACCGTTCGTGGCTTAGCTCAATCATTAGTGTAAGAAGCATGTGAGTGTATGTGGTAGAGTATTGTGGTATAGAAATTGAGATTAAAATTGACAAGAATTATCTTCTCAGTAACCGATGTTCTATTTATATGTGTAAGCACGTTGCGTTTAATTATATGTATTTCACCCAAAATGATTTCGAAATTAATGGTTTTAATTTCTTTAATCCATAAATTTTTGGATAGATGTTTTTCTTAGTTAAAATAAGGATTGACAATATGGTACCTTAATTGTATACTTAAGCTGTTTTATGTTGATAGATGAGTGACTGTACAAAACGTGAAGAAATGGCTCGAGTTTTAGCGTTGTTTATTGTCAATTGTAGACGCAAATTTAGAAAAATTGACTCAAACAAACGTAAGAATTTTCTAAATTCTGTATAGGTTGCTATTTTTGATTTATGCTGGAATGTACGTTTCTTAGAAATATATGTGAAAACAGATTTAAGGCGGCTGGTAGGACTCCGTTTGTGTATCGGATGAATGATTTTTTCAAAAAATTATCTTTAAATCTAATTTTTTCAAATCGATAAACTTCTCCATCACAAAGTTGATCAATTATTTGTATATAAACCCTCTGTTATTTTTCTTCTTTATCTTCTGTTTATTTCAAAACAGTGGTCTCATTACAGACAGTGGTCTCAAGAATGTTCTGTGATAGCACAAACGTTTATTTATGCAAGATTCTGCTAAACTGGGTGAGCATTTTACGAGCTTAACGCGCATGGCAAATATCGATATACGGCCTTTAAAATTATAAGGAGCAATGAACTATTGATAATAGTGTAAGTAGAAAGATTATGTTACATGAATTCTCCCTTATTATTTGAATCATTATTTCACTTATTGATCTATTGTAAATTCTGATCCTTATCAAGTCTTTTATCATAATCTATGTAAATGTAAACATTATTTTGATAAGTAACATTTACTAATTTCTTTCTAAATCGTCAGTAACAGAAAACACTTACATGTTAATAATCATAAATAACTAAGCTGATAATCTTGGCGTGTTACGTTCAAATGCGTAAATGAATTACTTTCAGGGAGTAATGGTCAAATCTAATGAAAGAGATCTTTAAAGAATATTATAAGTAGAACTGTTACAACACGTACGGCCTCACAGTAAATAAATGAAAATATATTACGCATAATTAAAGTAGGCTTACTGTTTTTCTCTGTTTGCATATTCACATGATTAATTTTCGGGTAATCCACCAACAATATTCAATAAACAAACACAATATGACTTTATTAAAAGTTTTAATTAGTAAAAAATTTAAATATAAAATCCAAGATTTCGTCTATTTCAGACGTAAGTGATTGTTCTACCTTCAGCTATAAGAAATTTAAAAAGGATTACGTTTGGACCAAAGTTTAGTAGACTTTGTTATCTCTTATTATTATTGATAGTTATTAGCACAATAATATTATTATTATTATTATTATATTTATTTATTATTTAATTATTATTATGATTTATTATTATTTAAATATTATTATATTATTATTATTAAGTTATTATTATTATTATTTATTATTATTTATACTATCTTGGAGAGCAAAATTTCATTTCTTTTTTCATGTTGTATGATTGGAAGTCTCTACTCTTATTATCAATGTATATATATTATTTTTATTTTTGATTATTTGATTATATAATTATTTTATATTTATTATATTTCAAGTTGGTTGATTTTATACAACAGGTTAATGAATTTAATAATTAATGTAATTTCTTACTTTTTATTTTAATTTTTATTTTATTTTTTCTAACATAGTTATATTAAAATAAATTTTAGTTTACTTTATTTAAATATATATATATTATATTATATATATTAGTTATCATCTATAATAAATATTATTAATATATATTATATATATATATATATTAATTATATATTCTTTATATATCTAATATATATATATTATAATAGTTATATATATATACTTATATAATATATTATTATATAATATATATATTATATATAAATAAATTACTAATATCATATATATATATTATATTTAAATAATATTATAATTAGAATTAATATATTTATTATTAATTTATCTGGGTCTCCCCTTTATTCGTACACAAAATAATGGACGTGGCGTTCAGATAAATTTTATTGAAAAACTTTTATTTTTTGCAATGGCGTTAATGTTATCCCTGGAAGTTCAAAACCACCATTCGTTTTTTGTAGATTTAACTTGGTTGTAACGGTGGCAAAATTTTGACCAGGTGGAGCAAAATTTATACATTAATAGAGGTAACATTTTAGGTCATATCTCCATATTGGTAATTTAATTCTGAAAGTGATTTTAAGTGATTTTTAGGGATTTTAAGCGATATTTGGCCTTTAATGTTTTTTTTTTGAAATATATAATTTTTTTATAAATGAATCCGAAAAATGGTGTTAAAAAATCGAAGAAATTATCCAGTTTCGTGGGTGTTTAGACAAAGAAGAAATAATTATTAACGATTAAATATTTTTGTGTGATATAGCCAAGAAATTGCGTTTAACATTAATTATTTGAAGTTTGGTAATATATATTTTAAAAAATAATTACAGGGTGCCAAAATCCAATTTTTCCGAATCGGTAACTTTGAACCTTAATATCTCTTATGGGGTAAGTGCTAAAAATCTGAAATTTTTACTTATACTAACTGACCATAGTGTTTTCACCATGCATATTGATTTTGATTATTTGGATTCTGTTTCATATAATGCAAAAATAAAAAAAAATTATTAAGTTGTGTTTATCTACATACGGTAGGCCTACTCGTAATATAATAATATAATATATGTGTGTATGTGTGTCATTTATTATTATTATTAGAATTATTAATTATATTTGTCTATAAATTTTTATTATTTCCAATATTTTTATTTAGCAAAACAATGATAATAAAATTCATATCATTTTGGAAAAAATTCACGTTTGGAAATGTCAATAAATATAACTTAGACTTGTGTTTTCTATCCAAATTAATACTAGAAGTTATATAGTTCTCTTAAACATTTAAATTTAATTAAAATTAGTTGACATAACTAAGACGTATATAGTTTTTGAAAGCGCGACATAATAGTTATGCAAGCTAGAAGAATTTGAAGTGTGCTGTGTCGATCTTAACTCATGTTGATTGTAATAAAAAAATATATTATTTGCTCTTTTATTTAAAAAAAATGTTTGTGATGATGTAAAGTATTTAATAGTTTTAAGTATTCATTATAGTTAGTATATATTATTTAATATTTAATAATAACAGCTATATATTAATATTTAATTAAATATTTATTATATTATATATATAAATATATATATATAATATATAATATCTATATATATATTATAAGTATATAATATATAATATTATTTAATAATATATATATTACGTATATATATATATATATATATTATTATAATATATATTATATATATATATAATATATATATTAAATATAAAATATAATATATATATATATAATTATATATATATATCTAAGTTACGGGTATACGACAAATCGGGAAAATCGGTCAAAAATCGCAGTTTTTTATTTTTAATGAAATCATCGAAATCTGATTTAAGGTTTACATCGTACTTAAAGTTTTTTTTCACATTCAGAGTTTCCTCTAATGTTATTCGAATAATGAATATAAAAAATAATATCGCATATTTTTAAATTTTTTATTTTTAAATTCCATTTTCAAAAAGATTGCATTTCTGAAATACGGTCATGGACGTCGTGGAGAACGGTCATTTAAATTTTTTTTCTACTCTTAATCTAAAATCAAATCTTAATCTATTAAATATAATGTATAGTTAGAATTATATTCTATAATGTTATAGTTTGAATTTGGATAGAAAAACAACATAGTGTGCTAGTTATATTTTATTGATCATTATTCCAACGTGAGAATTTTTTCCAAATTACTTGAATTTTATTTCACGTTTTGCATTTGTTTTAGATATAAAAGAAATTATTGACAATGAAATTTTAATAATTATAATTATAATAATATAATTGATTATAGAAAATAAACACTTTTAGTGTAACATATGTTTGTATGTTGTATGATTATATTGAGTGAGGATCGAAACATATTATGATGACACGCATAATACTACTTAATAAATATGAGAAACTATTATTATTTATTTTTTTTGGCATATTATCTAGATGATTTCAAACTGTATTTTTTAAATAACGGAACAGCAAAATTTATACGTAGGAACATCTTTAAAATTAAAAGAGTTGCAATGTGTTTTGGAAGACATTAATATTACTTAAAAACTTTAATTTAATATGTGCGAATATGAACGAACGTTTGACAAATAGAGTAAAGCAAAAATATAAGAAAAAAACGATTTTTAAATTCGCATTACCATTTAACTACAGCACTGCATTTGGGCTGAAATAAGCCTGACCTCCTTCTGACCGTCTCTTTACCCAGCTCGGCCATTTCAGATATTTTTCGCCACTATTTTCCATGCCTTTTACCTTTATGTTATATTTATTATATGCCAACCAATTCCGCCTTTATCCATTACTCTGCTGAAGTAATGACCGAGAACAAAAAGCAGCCACTTAATATGGTACATAATGCCGCACAGCATATAATTCCCCACTTCCACAATTTATTTCTAAATATCTTCTTATACATGGGTATAACCTAGGGTTAAACTAATATTCCTCCCTCAATACTCTTTCCTCTATTTTTCTATTTAACTTACTATTCTAATTATATAATATATATATTACTATACTAGTCCTAACCATTCTTTTATCTGTAGTTCATAATCTTTTTATGTCCTATTCACTTTTTTTGTTGTTTCATATATATAATCTCTTTTTGAGCACATTTATTTTTCAGCCTTATATAGAATAAATATATAAAATTTTGAGAACTCACGAGTATGACCTTTTGTATACTTTTACTACTCCTAGCTAACCGTATACTACTAGAGAGAACGGCCTAGACTATAATACCCATTAGTATTCATCTAATTATTTACCTATTATACTTTATTCTTAGTTTTATTCCGTTCATTGCGGCAAATTGTGAACCTCACTATATTCCCGCCTGAATTCCTTTTTGGGTTCATTTACGGGCTATCGGCATAGATTTCTTTGTGCAGTTATATCACACTCATCCATTATTATTTAATTGCTTGTATTTTATTACTCGGAAAATGTGCGATACAAACCTGTATTTTTCTAAGCCAATGTAGATTAGCGCAGTGCAACAAGATTATCCTTGGGCTTGGTAGCCTAAGCTTAGGCTTCGGGCACTCGCCTCACATTTTTTTGAAACTAATTGAACCTATGCTGCACCTTTGTTTAGGTGAAGGCGTAAGTTTCACATTTCCAACTCGGGCTTATTTATAAACAGCTGAGCTTATGCTAAAAAGCATCAGAGGCAAATGTGTCGATTTGCTGTGATAATTATGACCTCTTGTTCTGTTGTATGTGTTTAGTGCTGTGTTTATTCAGTTGGTATGTAGATATGATACTACATAGAACTTTTAATTTATTCAAGCTAATTTTTTCATCTACTGTATAAATTGTTTTTTAACGGCGTTAAATGTATTCATTAAATATTAGGCCATATTTGGGAAGAAATTTCTCTCTACTAGCGGATCGGGTGATCCTCATTAACTTTTTATGGTATCGCCTGTGACCTTTTCAGAATTATTGAACGTAGGACCAGATTGAGATTCGTAGAATTAGAGCAACCGCTCTCGGGCGAAGAAATTCACACACAATATTACAATTTAACATTTTTCAAAATCGAGAGAAAGTACTCCTAGCTTTATACGCATGCTGAACCCACTGTGTTACTTCTATAACTATATGATACATCTATATACTTAACTCTTATATATATATAGGATATATAATATACTTATTATATATCATAGATATATTATTATATGTATTGTATATATTTCCAGCTTTAATTTTTGGTTGTTTTATTTGTATATATATAGTATACGATGATGGACCTAACTTTAATTTTAAGGTTTAAAACATATTTTTTTATAAGTTATAGGGTAGTGCTATAAAATTCAGTAGCCTAATACAAGGCAGATATAGGGAAGTAGTTAAACCTTACATGAATTAAGCGAAATTCTCTTAACGATTACTTTTGGTAGCATCTCCTTATGATTTTGTAGCTATATAGTAAGATGAGTATTTTTTGACCAAAAAATGAACTAGATTAAATACCTTATAGTTGAGCATTTTAAAATAATAATTTAGTATATAACGTATTTGATAAAGCACATAGTTAAGGCTTAGATTAGCAAAATGTAAAAAGTAATACAAAATGAAATTTTTATAATGACATTAACCATGATAAAATGAAAAAGAATACAAATATCTTAAATTTTTTGTTATCTTTAACTCAGTCTAACCATTATGGAAAAAACAATTAAACATATTTTAATACAATATACAATATGTCAATACAAATGTTCCCCCAGAAATTAAGAAGTTATATTGGGTTTTTTTTTCCAGAATGTATAACCTTAAATAAGTAGGGTAAAAAATTTTAAAACTCAAGAGAGGAATACATTAATAGAAAATGGGATTCTTTTAGATTCAGTATGATCTGCTGATGAGTATAGCAGAATATGTATAAATATATATATATATAAATGTTCTGCTGGACAATCGGATACTTGCCTTACTAATATCTTATATTGTAACCTAAGAGAGAGGCCAAATTTTGAACATTCGGTTTTCCCTATCATTAGGAGTCTAATAAAAAATTATGCCAAATAATATTGACACAATACCAGTTTGAACTAATTATATATTACTTAGGATATATATCTGCTTGAGATGGTTATTGTATTGAAAATTGCCATTTTAGTGATGATTTTTACATTGCCTGCAATTAGTTATATGTATCATAAGAAAAGACTATCAAAACCGTTAAACCTTTTTTTTTTTTTTTTTTTTTCATTTTTCATTATCTTACTTCTTTCTTCTTCTTTTATAGAGAGTTCTTAATGAAAATGGCAGCTAAGAAGACTGTGCCTATCAGAAAATTATTCAATAACTATTTGTTCCAATAATACTATTTTATACTTATTATTCTAATTTCATAATCCACATAATGTTAATTTTTTACTTTATTAATCTTAATTTTAATGTGAAACAAGACCAATGGTAATCTTTCATATATTTTTAATACAAAAAGGATCTACTACGTTTTTTACACTACCACTGTCAAATGTTTATTAATGTGCAACAATGAACAATACTCAAATATTTTCTGATATTTATTATTTTAAAAAATTAATCCAAGATTTAAATGAAGTATTAGTATAATACACTGACTGTGTGAAAACTTTTCACTTAGCATGTTGAAATTTGCAAGGCAGAAAAGTGTAACAAAATATAATAACGAAATCATCTCTAAAAAAATTCTTAAAACAAGATAAATATAGCAGACCATTTTTATTTACACAGTCAGAAATAAACAAAATAAAATCTAATCAAATGAATTACAAAAGAAAATTTCTAAAAATTAAAGCAAACCTACTATCATAGACAGATGGTGCCTTAATTTTTGAAAATTGATAGATACTGATACAGATTAAAGGAAATAATTGATTATAAATAATATAATTTAATCATCCTCAATTACTATTAATATAACTATAAAAATACAGAAAAGGTTAAGTAACTTGTACCGAGACTTTTCGGGTAATAAGGGGTACAGTCTTTAAATGATTATTTAACTCTAAAGAAAAAATTTTAATATATTTTATATTGATATTGCTACTATATTTGAATATTTTAAAGGTATTGATAAAAATCACTACCATAAATGTATGATCAATCTTAGGCTTAACTTTATGAATGAGCTACAATTTTCCTACATAGAGTAATTAAAAATTTAATTTTTTTTTATTTTTGGGGGGATTATACGAAAAAATTGGCGGAGTTTACATATTCCAAAGAGAGCAGCTTTCCATGTTCCACTCAAGGAAACAAAAAAAAAATTATTGGATAGAATTTAAATATTTGACATTTATTCTTGAAGACTTTTGGAATTATAAATTTTAAAAATGGAACAGCATATAATTTTTAAGGCAATATTTTTTTATTTTTATTTTCTCCTTTTATTAATACTAGGATTTTTTTTTAATGAAAATCAATAAAAATGTTAAATATCAAATCTGAAAATTGAAATTAAAGAGGAAGATTTAGATTCAGAAAATATTTAACTCTTATCAAACAAAGTTCTCAGGTTAGTTGCGCGACACATATATACGTCACATGATAGAACAATATATATACTAATATAATATATCATATATTATAATATATATATATTATATATTATAATATATAATATTTATTTAATTATTATATATATAATATATATATATTATTATACTATATATTATTTAATATATATATATATTATATATATATATATATACTTAATGCATCCAAAAGGTGACCAGGTCCGCCTTTTTTTGTGGGGTGAATTGGTCCACACAATTATAAATACAAGAAGAAAAAAAATTATTTTTTGCTCATATCAATTGTATAGCCAACGAGGTAGATACTACATAAAGTTTTATTTAGATTATCTTATCTTTCTAGATAAATTGAGTTTATATATTTTTAAAAAATATAAATATTAGGGGAGGGAAATTTCCTTAAATAGATTATAATTACTTTGGAAAATGTGTTTTCTCAACTTTTGGTTATATAATAAAAATGAAATTGGTGGATAAAAGTGATTTTAATTATTTTTCACAGTGGTATAATAGCAGTTAAGTATGACGTTAGCCTAATTTAAACTGGCATAAGTTGGGCCTTAGTACCACCATCTGTTATTCTTATTTTTATGTATTATTATTGACATTTTTATTATGTGACTTTTTTTTTTTTTTTTTTTTTTTTTTTTTTAACAGAGATAAAAGTTGATGTCACCACCACTTACGGCAGAGCCCTAATCAATGAGAAGGATGTACCTCGTCTTAAACGTCAAGAGCAGTAGAGCGGAGCCCAAGCCCAAGGGGAGAGACATAGCTCACAATTCTCCACTATGAAACCGATAAACTCATCATAACCCCACCTATTCATTTAGTTTTCGCACTCTGGGACTTGCCTACCCCCATTCGCTTGTTTATGTTATGGGTCGATGAAAATGGTCTTTCTAATATACTGGAGAGAGAGAGCTAAATCGTAGATCTTGCTGGGCGGAGTAATTTATCGGTAATATAAATAACACCATGCGAGTAATAGAAAAATATATTTAAAAAAAATATAAAATAACAATATCACATCTAAATTTACGATTTACACTACCACTATACATTTATGATAAATTCAGCCAAATTGAGACTCTTTGGATCCTACATAATTATCATTTATTACATCACAAAAAAATTGCATATACGCATCACATAAAAAAAAAATGTTATAATATTACACAGTAATATAATATCGAATACTTGAATTCAATTTTTGATCCAAAAATTGCTAAAAGACATAAATATGTCGAATCTCTCACTATCCATCTTCTCACTCACCTATAATACACTCCATTATAACCACATACATCAACATATATATATCCATAATATCTATCAATTCTCACTACCTTATCTTTTAATCTATTTTCCACTATCATTCTACTTCTCATCAACATTATCACTACCTACTTCCTTACTTCACTCTCTAACTTCTCTCTCTCCACTTATTTCGTTTTAATATTAATATCTTTGCATTTCATGACTTCACACAATATCTTTCACATATATTATTATTTACACTCACCTATTAAACTATATTATAACCAGTCACATTCTTCTCATTCTCAATCTGCTACCTACTTTCTTGCACCTCTCTTAAGAAACTTGGCTCTCCAAGAGTGACTTTGAGTTTAATTATCAATTATACCACAATCAATAACAAATTCATTTACAATATATAATACGGATTGCGATTTTGTTTATCACGTTTCTTATTTTATCACTCTTTTATCACACATTAGATTTCTGGACACGTCAATATAAGTATAACATTATTATTTAAATAATCTATTATTATTTTCTTCATTAATTCCTATTTAATAATAAATTATTAACATTAACATGATATTTACTAATTTCATTATCAAACCAAAATGCTACTGTTCATTACTATTAAGTCTAGTTTTCGCAAAATATTCGTTTAAACGATATACACCAACCATTCGCGGAAAGATAAAATGTGGATAGAAAAAGGTTTCACCCTAGCCACATTGCTACCAAATGGAAAGAGATTTGGAAAAGTTTTACTTCATATGGACTCGACGAAGACTTGGGAAATCCGCAGCTCCACGTTAATCTGCAATTTAGTATTTTTAAATTTCTTCTTTATAATTTTATATTTGTAATTTTAATATTCCAAAAATAGGTCAAAAGAAATGTATTTTCAAAAATTTTGTTGCTCCTTCCAACCCACAGGAAATGATGAAATAAATTAAAAAGTTTAATAAAAATCTACATTTTTAACCCCAACAATCGTAATTTTTTCTTTTTTCGTTGAAATTTCTAGCCACCGATGAATCAAATCAAGATGCTTTTCTTTTCTCTCTCTCTCCTAGTTCTCTTAAAATGAGGTTCCCAAATAAAAATTCCTTCAAGATTCCCAGATTGGCTTTCAATCTCTTTCAATAAATCTCGCCTCTGAATATCCTTACTTTTTCTCTAAATCCAATCTCATCCTCTCTTCTGGATCCCTTTTACTGTCCAATTTTTTTCCGCCCCCGTGGTGCGCGCTATACAACTTCCCTCTGGTTATTTCCATTTCTTAACCAGCACTCCACAACTCGTCGTCGAGAGTCGAAATATAGATAATTATTAATAATATAATACAACAGTTACTTATAGGAAGTACCTTAAGTAAAGAATTAAACATACCCACAAATTTTAATCATATTATGAAACAATCGTCTAATAAAGTGTCACAATTCATCCCACGAATTTGGTGAATTGGGTGAGGGTTCAACCACAATGGATTTTTGGGATGTGATCCATTATGAACATAGTCATCTTAATTGAGACAAAAGTTTTATTACTTATTTATCCAACAATGAAGGTAATAATTAAAGTACTTTAAAAACTAATTAAAATATATAAATTAAGGATATTTAATATTTTTGGATACATAAACTAAAAGAGGAATTTAACAGATGGCCCAATTCACCCACACCCATAATTAGGTGGCTCAACAAATTTTCACCCCTTAGGTAAGTCTAATAGAAGCTTATATATAACTTTAATTAAATAATATTAAATTATTTAAGGATTTACATTATTAAAATATAGTGGAATATTTGGTGTATAAATGACCATACGTAAAAATTAGCAAGGCTTGAGGGAAATGATTTTCAATGGAACAAAAAATATATATAAAAAAGTGTATTATATATAAAAGGGGGAAATGAGTTAAACCTAAAGTGGCCCACGTCACCCCCCCCTTTTTTAATCATATTATATATATATATAATTAATATATATATACCATTAATAATAATATATACCTATATATACACATACTCACTCACCCTCACCGTTATATTATCTTATAAAGATATTATTATAATATATATATAAAATAATTAATATATAGAACTAATATTTCTATTATTTTTAGCTAATGTTAACGTACCGGTCATAAATAATATGTCTATTAAATAATATATTATATATATACATTTATATATAATATATTAACTTATATTATATATCAATAGTTATATAATCATCTTTACTAGAAAATAATTATATATATATACTTACGGTATATTTTATGAAATATGTCTACACTCGCACGCTCGCACTTATTATAATCATGTTATACAATTAGAGTATGTTGGTTAGTTCTGAATAAAAACCAAACTATTTTAAATATATGTTAAGGAATGTTAATTAATGATATATTCCAAAAGAACTTAAATAAAACAACTAATTGCAGTGAATGACCAGACATATCTAGAACATGACATGTGAAAGGAAAAGGAAAAATATAAGGAGAGGAGATAGAAAAATTATAAATCATAAACAGAATGATACCAGAGAAATGAAATGAATATGATTATAAAACATTTATTTATTAATCTTATGCCATTTTAATTTGTTCCGGTAATTTACCCTTATTAATCTTCACAATTCTTTTCCTCAACAAGAATACTTTTAAATACTAATGGCACAATTTATTCATTTCACAAAGTTTAATCTGCAGATAGGAAGAATGGGACATGCTCGGTAATTGAAAAACAAAGGAGTATATGTTAGGTTATTGAGATGTTATGTTGAGAGGATACCTGTTGCAACCGAATAATTTGGAGATGAATTAACCCAACCTATTAACATTCCACCACTCTATGGAAGGATATGAAAACTGCTTGAAGTGTAAAAAAACAAAAACCACAGAGTTGGTTGGTATCAGGAAATATTCTTTAGGTGGTGCAGTATATTTGAGGCCGTTTTCCGTGCACTACCACAACGCTAGAAGAAACTAACGACATTGATTATAAGCTGCAGCATATTCTGGGAAAGGAAAACATTGTGGCCGACGCACTGTCTAGATCACCGATGGGAGAGACCCCTGAAGAGAATGGACCACTCCTTGTTGATACCCTTCCGGGAGGGTTCTCTGAGATCAAAATTCCTGGAGGGGGTGATTCACTTTTTCAGGCTTTTTCGATGGGTTTGTATTGCTCAGTCAAGCATCATCTAAAATTAAGACAGGCATTTGCAAAATTACACCATTTACAGGTGTGAGAGTTCTATGGGGACACAAAGCCATTGAAGTTTGGGGAGGACTCAGAGAAGGTTATTTGTCATTTGCTGTGCATTACAATCTCCTAGTACCCATTTAGTTTCAATCGCGCGTCGAAGAAGCAGCAGACAAGCGCTAAAGACTTGGTGTGGTTATGATAGGAACATATTTACAGACCTAGGCAAGAAAAGACGTGATTATGTGAGAGAAAGAGAGTTTGTAAGGTGAGAAGGCTTTAAACTCCACATTTTCAAATACATCAGTGAATGAGAATATTTGGTAGAATGATTAAAGAACAACTTATTGAAGGAAAATGATTGACATTAAAGGAAGAAGACGTCAGATTTTTACTAAAGAGTGACAACCCTGAAAAAAGAACCACAATACTCACACCTAAAATATGACCTCTGAGGCACTGTGTCAATATGTCATTAACTTATTCGCTCGAGTAAAAATATTTTTGAAAAAGGCATTATTTTTTTTACTAAGCACTAAAAACTCATTCGTGCTTAAAAAAGTACAACTCTCTCCGACTCTATTAAACGAAATGAAATATTCAAAATAGCAATTGGAGATTTTAGGGAAAAATCGTACTGTTGTTGAAGTAGGTTAGAAAAATTTTCCTGAGAAGATGACTTAATGATACATGGTTTGAATAACGACTTATTGTGAATGCAATAAGAGTCCCCTCTGGTTTTATAAATATTGAGGAGTTAATTTATTAATCATGTGATAAATCCCTACACAGAATTAGGTTTCTCTCCGAGAAATAGAAAAGAAACTACCATATAAACGATATTTAATAGAGACATCACGAAAAGTGATTGATTTGAAATTTTCGCTATTAAAAAACGTCAATTTTAAGACTACCAAAACAATTAAGTAAATTCTCTTTTCTGGTGTCGTTTTTTTTCGGGAAGAATAGAGCTGATTTTCTATGTGGAGAGTATGACTATATGAGATAGTATATTTTTATAAAATCGTGGCTGGCAGAAAGAGAATGAGCCGTGATATTGACTTCGGATATTTGTTTAGAGATATTTGAAGCATCATCTTCAATGTGATTCTATAATTTTAGCGAAACAATATACGCATAAATTCTCTCATATGAAGAAGAGTTCTAAATTAGGAATTTTGTGTACGCGTGTTCATAGAGACCGTCTCTCTATAGACGTAAGAGACAGCAGTTGCTGGTTAATGTTTTGGAAGTTAATTTTTTTTATTAAATGTGAACATGGTTTTTTGGATTACATACTTTACAAACATAATGTAGATGAAAGTTTGAATATTGAGAGCTTTTACGATATGGAGATCGTCAGAAAATATATTGAGGAGCAAATCTGTTGCGTTAGAATATAAATTGAAACGTGCGAATAGTGTAAACGAACAACACTAACATAACTTGTTTTGAATTTAAAAGGTTCACTTTTCTGCTTTTTTTGAAATAGCATTTCAATGATAGACAGCATGGCACATCTCTACATAATCATATATAACAAATTCTAGCTCGGAACAGTAAACCCGCTTTAAAAGGAACAATTCTAAGAAGTGTATAGGTAATTTAAGCAAAGAATTGAATATTTAATTGAACGAAATGGATGGGAAGTATGTAGAAAGAAGAAGAATATCGCAATATTTATAGACTGCTTCTACCAATGAGTTCTAGACTCTGTGGTCTAATGAATGGAACATTTTACAAGAGATAATGTACTGATAGCCGTTTGAACTACATAGTGAAAGATTTTACTGAAAACATTTCTCTATATAAGGGCTAATATGCAGTAAACAGAGTATCTACCCTCAAACTTAACAATGGAAAATAATGTTGATATATAAAGGAGGCAAAATATTAGAATAATTTCACTCGTGTTTACTCTAAAAAACAGCTGCAATGATTAAGACAGACCTCATCAATGAGCACTGATTATAATCTATCATATGATTTTAAGATTACTCTCTATGTGAAATATTAGACATATTCAAGATGTCTATATACCTCATATTATTCTTCACTAATGCTTGAATAACTTAGATAAATAGCTCTCTTGAAAAAACTTCTCTCACCACAAATTAAGTTACGGATTTTAGCGCAATTAATAAATTTCAATAATTGATTAGAAATATTAGGAAAATATCGATATAACTGTAAGAGTTCTATAAATATTTCGTTATGTGAAAATTTTAAAGATAAATAGTGGGTATACGTTAAATTTTTAAATGTTAAATAATTTTTTATTAAAAATCAGGTTTTCACATAACTGATATGAGAAATATTATGGTATATAAAAAACAAATATTAAAATAATTTCAATTATAAATAAAATGTCAATTATAAAAAAAAATAAAACTAATTATAAGTTCACTTTTCTGCTTTTTTGAAATTGTATTTCAATATATTAATTTTTTATACAGATATTATTTCAATACTATCTGAGCTACTCCGTTAAAAATAACTCAATAATTTTTAATAGTATTATTTTAACAAAAAATTTCATAATGTTGAAATTTAAGTGAATAAAAATTAGTCGTACTTTTAAGAGTTCTATAAATATTTGTAAATTAGTGAAATTTTAAGTAATAAATTCAATAATAATTTCAGAAGTTAAAAATTTTTTATTATAAAACTCATGAATATATTTCACAACAAATATAATATTCAGTCTATAAATTAAATAAATAAAATTTAATTGAAATTTATTCATTAAGAAAAACGTTACAATATTTTAAATGACCTCTAAATACACTTTCAAGAGGTTATTGTCGTAGTAAATATTAGACTATTTTATTTGATATTGAACAACACTATAATGAAACACATTATTTTTTTATCAAATTGCTGAAATAAATATACCGTTAAAAATAACTCTCTAATATTATTTTATAGATTTTTAACACTGTTGTATATAAAATAAATAAATTTAGGTGAAAAATTCGTTACTTATTTTAAAGAGTTCTAAATTTATATTGTAATTGTGAAATTATTTAAGAAAATAGCGTTAGTAGAATTAGAAAAGTTATTATAAATTTTTATTTATGTTTAAACAGTATTTATTTACAACTAAATGAATAACATAATCTGATATATATTTATTATGTTTAATTATAAAATCATAATATTATAAAAATTTCATTAATAATACGTAAAATATAACGTACCCTAAAACTTAATATATAATTAAAATTCACTTTTTTGCTTTTTTAGATAATAGTCATTTATTTCAATGAAACACTAATATATTTTTTTAAATGCTAAAAAATACTAATTTGAAAACTTCAAATTTAAGATTAAATAAATATTCAAATGTTATGAAATTTTATGAGAAAAATGTACTTTATATAAGAGTTTTCTAATTTATATATGTTTAATAATTGTGTGAAAATATATTAAGATAAAGTCATATTTTTATGAAGTTATAAATATATTTTGATTTAAAATACTAGGTTTTTTAAACTTTTGAACTTAATTTATATTTGAGTAGTAATATAATATATAAATCATATAATATATAAATTTATCATTTAATAAAAACTCGATTCAATATTTTAAGGCACTACTCTAAAATTAATAACTAATTAATATGTTTTTTTTTTTACTGCTCTTTTTTTCCGCGCCTTTCAAGGTAAAACACATTTAATTATATTTGAAGTGCTTATGTGAATTTGTCCCATTAAATTACTCATTATTTAATAGCTTTTATGCAAAAAATTAAATTGAAAATGTGATTTAAAAAAAATATATTTAGAGAAAAAATAAATTGTACTTTTTTGACAACTCTAAATTATTGTATAATGTGAAAATTTAATATAGAAAAAATACGCGTAATTTTAGAAGTTTAACTTAAAATTTTTTATTAAATAACAGTGTTTAAAATTTTGTTGTTAAATTGAAATATATATTGCGTATATAAAAACATAGCTGTAGACTAATTTTAATTTTTACTATTAGACATAGTATCAATTAAAACACCTTATAACTAATAATAAGTTCACTTATTTCTGCTTTTTTGAAATTATACATGAGAATTGAAACACATTATATATTTAATTTTTCAAATTTGACTTCATTATTTCAAATTTGATTACTGGAATATTCATCTTTCTCAAATTTATTTATTATGTTGAAATTTTGAGGATAAAATCGATATATATACTTTTATAAGAGCATTAATCGGTCCAGTTTATTAATGGTCATTTTAAGTGTTAAGCAATTGTATTTTTAGAATTTAATAATTTTATTTATTATAAACATAATAGTGATTTTTCAACTAAATCTAATGAAATATTGGTATATATAAAAAACAAATATTTGAATAATTTCATTAATAATAAAAAACTGTTCAATTTAAGACACTATTATAATACATTTATAAATAGTAAATTTCTGCTTACTGATGTGTTATATATTAAACACTAGAGGAATATACAATTTTTAATCCCCTCTCTCTCAAATATCGATTTAAACATATAGTCATTTTACACTTTTTACCAAAATAATATTTCTAAGTTATGTTCAATAATTTTGCAATATGATAAATTTACGCTACTTTAACTGAACATATATGGAATCAACGTGTTAAGATTTGTCTGGAATTTGGTAGTGGTAGCTTGATCTAATTTTTTAAATTTAAAATAACGATAATATGTTCTATATTATTTAATTGGTGAATATATATATTTTGTGATATATATATAAAAACAAAATTGAAGAATATTTTACATATTAAATATAAATAATAATACACCCTAGACACCCTTTAAAAACTTATTATATATAATATACTTTTTTCTCTGCATTTTTTGAAATTGCATTTCTAAATTATTAATACATAATATTAATCCTTTATATCATATTTGATGGTAATTAATAAATTTCTTCCATATTGGCTTCCATGTTAAGATAAGGTGAAATTATATGAATTTCAAATGTTGAAATTTAGGTAAAATTAAAATTTTACGTACTTTTATATTCCAACCTATGGCAGGCAATGTGTTAAATGTTTGAAATAATTATGAAAATAATAAGAATAAATATTATTTATGAAGTTATAATTTTATTTATTAAAACAGGTTTTTCTCAAAACTATTAGTGAAATATATATTTTAGGTATATAAAAAAATAAATATATGATGATATATAATTTCATTAAAATAAACATCAATTTTAATTATCCAATCAACATAAATACAATTTAATAAATTCTCTTTTCTGCTTTTTGATAATGTATTTCAATGTAATAATTTCAGACATATCTTTTATTATTCAATATGTATGTGAATAATATAACCGTAAATAAAACTCAAATTCATTATAATGAATCAACAAATAAATTTCAAATCTTTATTGACTAAATAGTGAAAAATTTGTATTACTTGTGATGGGAGTTGCTAAATAATTATTGATAATGTGATATTAATTTAAGGAAAAAGTTTTGTTTAATTTTTTTACGTCATTTTGTTTAAAGATTCTTGTTTGTAAGAAAATCATATTTTTTTTCATTAAACTCATAATTAAAATGTACTTAACAAAGACAAATATATCAAATTCCTTAAAAAAATAAAACGGCGATTTTTAGACATTCTATAAAATATCTATTAATAAATTCTCAACTTTTTCTCAGACTTTTTAGAAATATTGTACATTTCAATATATAAGAAATAAACACATTATTTTTTTTCAAATGCGTCAACAAACGCAATTTTAACTCGTTATATAAAAAGTTTACTATTCAATGATATTTAATTTTACAAAATTAATATTCAAATCTATGAATTTCAGGAAAAGTTTCAGTCTTTTTAACTGATGTTTTAAATTTTATATATGTTAATAATGTATAAAATTTGAGGTAAAGTATCGTATTTTTAGAAGTTTAAATTGTTATTTATTATTTAAATAAGCAATGGTTTTAAACAAAGTAGATAAATATATTTTTGGAGTATATATTAATTAAAATAATAAATATATATATTGTAAAATTTTCAATTTTAATATAAAATTACGTCATTTTAGACATATATACCTCATATAAAACTATTTAATAAATTTCTTTTTTTTCTGGTATTTGTTGTAGTTAATGATATTTCAATGAAACACATTATTTTTTAAATTGCTGAAAATACCGTTAAAACTCAATTTTATAGATTTAACAAATAATTTTAAAATGTTTGAAATTAGGATAAAAATTATTACGTACTATATATAAGTAATTCTGATATATTTATTGTAATGGTTCCGTATTAATAAAATAGCGGTAAATATTTATAGAGGATAAAAGAAATATATATTATAAAAAAACTTATGAATTATTACAGCTTCAATATTTGGTGTATATATATAAACTAAAAATTAGAATTTTTAAAATAATAAAATAATTTTTTCTCTCTCTCTGTTTAATAAATATTTTAGACACCTAAAAACAGACGTATTAATATAATTTTCGCTTTTTTTGTCTTTTGTATGTAAATTATGACTTAATTATATCAATAGAAAAATATACTACTATATTTATTTTATTATTCAAATGCTGAGAATATCGTTAAAAACTTTCAGATATAATTTGAGATAGTTTAACCTAATCAATTCAAATGTTTTAGAAATTTTAGGAAAAATATCTAATGTTACTATAAAGATGTTCTAAATTGTAATGTGAATAAAAATTTATTAAGAATAAAAAGTGACGAGAGATTACATAATAAGTTGTACATCCTAATTTTTGTTCAGAATTTTTGATAATCATTATATTATTAAAGATTATCTTAAAATAAATACAAATTATAAGTTTTGAAATTTCATAATTATAAAGACGTCAATATTTAAGACTCACTCTATTAAAAATTATTTAATAAATTCTTTTTTCTGCTTTGAAATTGCAATTTCAAAAAAAACTACATTATTTTATATAATATAATGTCTGATAAAATACTCACTCAGTATTTAAAAACTCAATTTTAAAGATATTTACCATGTACTCTTCCAAAATTGTATGATATAAATATTTATGAAAAAATCGTACTTTTTAAGAGTTCTAATTTGAAATGTTACTTGTATTTAAGATAAAAAGGTATATAAAAATTTTGAATATCTTTATCTAAAAATTTTTTCATTAAATATGAACGGATGTTTATGCTAATGTTAAATTTTATTTAGACTATTATATTATATAAAATACTTTAAATATTAGGAAATTTTTTCATTAATAATAATAAAACGTTCATACTTTCAATAATAATGCACCTTAAAATATTTAATAAAATTTACTATTTATTACTGCTTTTTTTTGAATATATAAATTAAATGTCATTTTGAAACATTATTTTTTCAAAATGCTGAATATAATACCGTTTAAGATCCCTGATATTCTTGAGATTTTAAGTCAAATATCTTTCATTTTATTTTGAAAATTTAGTGAAAATAATTCTATTACGATAATAGTTTTAAGTGATGATTTCCAATTTATATTTTATATGTGGAAAATTATATTTAAATATTAAGTTTTAGAGTTTAAAATATTTTTTATTAAAACAGGTTTTATATATATATATTAAATTGTATTAATTTTATAGGTATATAATAATAATAATCAAAATTTTTGAAATTTCATTAAAACGTCAATTATTAAGACATCCTATAATAATACTATTATAATTATTTTCCTGTATATTACTTTATTCTGCTTTTTTTATTAGAATGAAGGCGTTGTTCAAATGAATATAAACACTATATTTTATTTCCATAAAATGCTGAATACTTATATAATACTCACTATGTTAAAAAGTCATATTTTTTGCTAATTATCAATTTAGTATATTTACCGTCTATTGTTACAATACTTTATAGTGAGGTGACTCTAAATCTGCGTTAACTTTTTGAAGAGTTTTACTAAATGGTTTGTAATAATGTGATAAATAAAAACGTGAGCATTGTAGTTGCAAACATATTGGTTGATAGTTTTATATATTTTTTATCTAAATCAGGTTTTTCAAAACTAATGATAAATATATATATTGGTATACTTAAGATATATTTAAAATATAATATTTGAAATATTCATTAAAAAACGTCTCTCAATTATATAGTTCATAAAATATTAACAAATTAATATATTCTTCTTTTCTGTACTATTTTTGTATAATATATGCATTTCAATTGAAACACATTTTATTTTTTAAAATATGTTACTGAAAATACCGTTAAAAACTCTAAATTTTAAATTTAAACATAATAAATTCAATAAATATGTTGAAATTTAGCATAAAATTTCGATAACAGAATCGGATAGATATACTATAATTTAAGTAACGTGACTAAACTTTATTAAAAAAATTTGTGGATTTCTGGACACTGAACCATTCGTAATTATACTATTTAAATTTGGCAACTTTTTTTTTTAACTGTTTTAATGTGCTTAAATTTGGTATATATTAAAAACAAATATTTGTAATAAATTATCTCATATAAAAATAACTATGCGTGATATGCATCAAAATAAACTGTTATAATATAAATATATCACTTTCTGTACTCTATTTATCGCTATATAACGAACATATTTCAATGAATATACACTATTATAATTTTATTATTATCAATATAAAGTCATGAAAATAAAAACATAAAAACTCTCAATAATATTATAGATATTTACAAAATATAATTTTACAAAATGTGTGAAATTATTTTTATAGGTAAAAATCTGATACTTTTAATGATAGTTTGTAATTATTTTGTATATCTTATAGTCAAATTTAACAAAATATAAATCCAAAATCATAAGTAAAATCTTTAAAGTTATTTTTTATTTAAAATGAAGGTTCCCTCGAAGAAAATGTGATAATATTGGTATTTAAAACAAATATTTGATATAAATTTCATTAAAAAAACGTCAATTATTAAAACATCTCTAAAAATCTATTTATTAAATTCTCTCACTTTCAGCTTTTTGATATTATAATATATATATATATATTATATATATATATTATATTTATATATATATAGTAGCTGATATATATATCGTATATTAATATATAGATTATATTATTATATATATATATATTATATATTATATATATAAATTGCATTTTCATATGAATAACAATTATTTTTTTATTTTCATATGTCTATGAAAATATCAGTTTAAAAAATCTTCAATTTTATTATATATATAAAAAAATAAATTTACAAATAATATATTTTGGGATATGATAAATTTTAAGTTATAGAATCAATTATGTATAAGAGTTCTCATAAAATTTATATATGTATTAAATATATGTATTGAAATATTTTAATGAAAATAAGTAATGTAAATTAGTAAAGTTAAAATTATTTTATTAAAACAGGTTTTCACAACTAATGAATACTAATTATTGTGATTATATAATAAAATATTCTAATATATA
>JABUQX010052040.1:12500-20000 GCA_015478945.1 Trachelipus rathkii
AATTTTGATGATGATGATGATGATGATGATGATGATGATGATGATGATGATGATGATGATGATGATGATGATGATGATGATGATGATAATATTAATAATAATAATAATAATACCTAATAATAATAAATAATGATTATAATAATAATAATAATAATAATAATAATAATAATAATAATAATAATAATAATAATAATAATAATAATAATAATAATAATAATAATAATAATAATAATACGATATAGAGCAAATACGTAGTGCTTCCTAACCGATGAGATTATTCCACATTGGATGTATTTGTGGTGTTAGGTTACATCCAAAAACTTTCTAGCGGTCAATGTTTCGCCCCCATTATCACAGACCATGAAACACTATTATAAACAAAATTTTCCTTTAAAAAAGAGAAAAAAATCAATCACAAGATTAGAACGGTCAAGCCAGGAGGGGTGACTTCAAAAAAGAGCACCTCATCCGCCTCTCCCATCATCATTTGGGAGTTAACTTCCTCCAATTTTATTCCGTCCTTTTCAGACGCATGGTCTTCTTTTTTCATTAATTTCTGCAGTAATGGAGACTTTTTCACAAATTTCCACTTTGTTAAACATTGCATTTCGTCCAGTAAACCTCATCTCTTATTCTTAACCGAAACTTGTTGAACATCACCTCTCCTCCTCTAAACCTCATTTCTTATTCTTAAAGGGAACTCAGGTGATTGAGCATCCTGACACCAAACCATTCTTAGTTCCCTCTCCTTGTCTATATCCTCAATTTTAACTTAAAAGATGTGTTTGTGCCCATGTGTCCAATGTTCTGTTTTCTCGTGTCTCTGATTTGGAATCTTCTAAATTTTCCACCTTATGGCTTAGGCTATCCTGTCAATATACCCTGAATTCGTCTGTTTTCTTATATGTTTCCTAACTCAACAGACTATCCTAATTTCTTCGACTACTTAAGCTCCAAATTAGAAAACATTTCCTTTTCTTTGCCTCTCTTTTGAAAATTTCAATCTTGGTGATTTTAACGTGTAGCGCAGCCAGTGGCTTTCCTTTAATTATAAAGATACAGTTGGTTATTTTGCCTACCACTTCTCTATCTAAAATGATCTCGAGCAGTTGGTGAAGCTCCCTTCTCATATACCTGATCGTCTTGGAGATGAAACCAACATTCAGGATCTTTTCCTAACCTCTAATCTTTAACCTTAGTCTGTTAAACTCTTTTATCTTCTGAGTTCCTACGATAACCTACTTATCCCTGTATTCAGCTCTATCTCTTCAATTCTTTGGTAAGAAATACACTCGCTTACGACAAGGAGATGTATTTTTCTATTCGGTGATGCTACCTGGTTTGACTTTCGGACGAACTTCTTTGACTTTTCATGAAATGACAACAGATTCGGTAAGGAGGTTCCCTTGGAGTGAGCAAAGAACATAACCAAGATGATATTCTCTGCCATGGAGGCGCATATACCATATTCTTTCCCTTCAAGTAAACCTTACAAACCATGGCTTAATTCTACTTGTTTTCGTGCTATTCGTCAGCGGGATGCTTCATTTAGGAGTGATCGCTGTCTTCGAACTCCAGAATTTCATGAAGCTTTTATTATATTCCAGAATGGTGCAAAATCTATTCTTCGAGACACTTAAAACACCAAAAAAAAATGCAAAAATCTTACTGATTCCTCTTCCTCATATTCCTTCTGACATTTTACAAAGAATATCAACTCTAACTTTCCCTCTTCCTCTTTCTCCCATCTACTAAATCTCGACGACATAATTGCCGTTATGCCTTCTCCTTAAGCAGAACACTTCGCTCAAATTTAAACCTCTAGTTCCACTTTAGAAGATTTTGGAGCTATTCCTACTCATCTTTTCCCTTCAACTCATCCAATCCTAATATTGTAGTTTTTCCTAAAGATGTCAATTCTGCTCTTTCCGGGCTTAACGCTAATATCATATATATATATGATATATATATATATATCTATATATTATATATATATATATACAGCTTATAGTCCATACTATATTATATATATTATATATATATATATATATATATAATAATAATAACTAATAAAAATATCATTATATTCTATATATATATATATGTAGTTGGGTTGGCTGCCACCACCATCTATCTCTTGCCAGGAATAGCTAATAGCAGGCTCGGGAGAAACGGAATAAGAATGATCGCCGTAAACGGACATTCACTTTCTGCGAAATTGTATGAATTGTATGTATGGAAACATGGAATGTCAGAGGAAAATAAATGTTGAGGAGAAGAGGAGAAGAGGTGATAGGATGATATATCTAGAAAGGGCAAATTTGATTTTGCTCGCTGTACTAAGAAACAAAGTATGAAAGGAAAAAGGTCGAAATTAAAGATAGTATGATAGTGAAAATAATGTGCGTGCTGGTGTGGAAGAGAATGAGAGAGGGAGAGAAGGAGTTTGCAATTTTGAATGAATGGACTGTGGTACAAAGCTATGGTAAGACTTAGTGTGTGTAGAGATCCTAGAAATTCTACAATGGCATTAAATTTAGTTGGAAAAGGTCAAAAGTAATGTGTGTTGTGAACGTAATGTCCTAAACTGAAGGAAACGTTGAAGAAGAGTATGGATTATATCTTGGGGATAAGTTGAATCGATGAATCGGAATGAAGGGAGTGAGATAGCTCGAGCCTCTCAGATATGAATATGTGTTAGGGGAGACCTGAATAGGTTGGACAATAGGATGATCAAAAAAAGGCAGAATGGTATCAACAGGATGGTTTAGGCGGATAAAGGCAGGGAGAAAATGAGAATGGTAGGAAGTAGAATTGATAATCTGTGAGAACGAGAAGGTTATGTGTGATAAGTAGATACTTTACATTTAAACACAAAGAGTATCCATAAGTATACTAGAGTTTGTGTTAAAGGTAGAGAATGTATCGAAGTGCAAAAACGTATAAACTGATTTTGTGATATGGTAAGAGAAGGAGAGTTGAAGTAATGTGGGATGATTAAAATTCAGTGAGGGTTTAGACGAACGGAGATAATCGGATATTATATTTGGCATATGTAAGCTTAACCTTGGGAAGCAAAACTTGGATGGAGAGGACAAAGGTAATAAGTTTTAGTGGTAAACATAAAAAGACATGACGAAGATTACAGTGAACAGACAATAACGGAATACACGTATGTAAGAGCGCGCTCGCTAGTAAATCGGGTGAATGTGAACAAGGTTGATACTGAACAAATCTGGGGGTAAATGAAGGAAGCAATTGTTGGTAGTGCAAAGGAAGTAATGTGAATGTTGCTAAAGTAGGAAAAATAAAAAACAGTGAATGGTGGAATGAGAGTGTGATGACAGCGGTGAAGGTAAAATAGAAAGCGTGGTCTGAAATGTACTAAAGAGCAAATGATGAATGTCTCAAAGAGAAAAATGCTTGGATATTATATAAGGAGGAAAAAGAAATACTAAAGGCTGCATCGTAGGAAGAAAACATGAGTGCTAAATGAATCAGTTTGGACGAGATGATGAATGGGGCCTTAACAAAGGAGTAAGGAGCTCTTCTGGAAGGAAGCGCGAAAGGTAAGAATGAGAATAAGAGGGGAATCTGCTTAGAAAATGAATGGGATGTGCTTTTGTACCCGATGAAAATGGATTGGTGAGGGGAGTGTGAAAAGAACACTTCGAAAATATGCACAATATTAACAGTAATGAAGAGGTAATAGTTAAAGGTGATAGTGAATGGTGCAAGAAGGAATAAGTATATTTTGGATGAGGTTATTAGTAAGGGGGAGGTAATAGTAGAGTGAGAAGTTTGAAGAATGGTATCTGCAGGTATATATGAATTACTGGGTGAAATGATCAAGAACGGAGGCGAGGGTGCTAATGATTGATTGGATTTTGAAGTTGTGTAAAAAAAAGCGTTTATGGAAGGTATAGTTCTAAGGGATTGGAAAAGAAACGAAAGGCGGGGGCGGGGTAAAAAAAAAAAAATTGTTAAACCCCTTATAATTAAGGGTAAGGGAGAAAAGGGAACTGTAGAAATTATACAAGGAAATAAGTTTTATTGAGAATTGATGAGGACCGGTATATGCTGATATTTCGGTGGCCTGAGTGGTTCGCCAGACTGAAAGGAATTATTGACGACGAACACCGTGCTTTTAGGAGTGGTAGAGGATGTGGATCAAATCTTTAAGTTGAAACAAATGATTGAGAAAAATAGGAGATGAAGAATAAATTGTATTTAAGGTTTTATGGATTTTGCAACAGGCGTATGATAGAGTTAATAGGGAAGTTTTATGGCAGGTGTTAGCTGTATATGGTGTTGGTGGTAGCTTCTGAATGTAATCAAAGTATGTTGAACGATAGTGAAGCGTGTGTAAGAATAAAATGGTGTCAAAAGTGATTGGTTTAGGATTAAATAGCGGAGTGAGACTGGGTTGTGTTATTCCTCCTTGGTTATTCAATTTGTATAGGTGGGGTATGAGAATTCGAAGTGGGGATGGCAGGAAATTGTGTTAGAATGATGGAGAATGAAGATGAGTGGAGGGTACCCTACCCATTATATGCGGATGTTTGGTTCTGTGTGGCGAATCTGAAGAGAGTTTGGAGAGGATTTGGTAGAGAGATTTGGCAGGGTGGTTAAGGAGGGTTTGAAAGTAAACGTAGATAAGAGTAAGGTTATGGTTGAGTGAGGACAGTCCTCAGTGTGAGTTATGTTAGATGGTGAGCAGCTGGAAAAGTGTCTGGAGTTTAAAATATTTAGGGTATGTTGTTTGGATATGAGAGGGCAAGGAATGTGCAGAGCTGTAAGTAAGGGAAGTTGTGAATGTCAGAAGGTTGCTGGTGCAATTAATCGTTGGTGAATGTAAAGAGACTAAGTCTTGAGTGGCGCTAGGGTCTTACATGAGGGTATTGTTACTTCCCTGTGTTATTGTATAGTAGTGAGACTATGTCTGGAATAAGAAGTATAGATCTAAATGTTCAATGTGTTCAGATAGACAATCCTAGGGGCGTGCTAGTGTGAGAAGAATTGATAAATGCGGAATGAACGTATTGGAGATATGTGGTGTGAAGAAAGGGGTAAATGAAGAATAAATGAAAAGTATGTTTGAGATGGTTTGGATCAGTGGAAAAGATAAATGCATAGTCGGTTTTTAAGCGGATTAATAGTGGCGAGTGTGTTGGAAACGACCGGCTGGGAGACCCAAAGAGAAAGTGCATTGAGTCGGTGAACGAATGTCTGAAGGAGAGAAATGTGAGTTTGGCAGAGGCCGAGAATAAAGGTGCATAATAGGAGAGAATGGCGGGGTTTTGTATGGGGGCATGGTTGTGGCCCACCTGGGCAGGGGATGAACCCTTACATTGACGATTTATCATAGTGAGGGTCCGTTCGCGGTCCTGAAGCTCTAGGGTGGAATTTTCTGTCTGTGACCAGAGTTCTCACATCAATCACTAATGGAGCTCACAGACAGAGGGGCACGTCAGGCTGGCTTATCATCTTCGACTCTACTTAGTCATTTCTTCTAACTGCTTTTCTTTTCGTGCATGAACACGCACCTTACACCCAGAACTTTTAGGGAGACAAAGAGAAAGATAAAGAAAGAAAGATATATTACTATCTATAATAATATAACTATATATATAATATATATAACTAATATATATTATATATTAATATAATATATCATATAATATATATATATATATATATATATATATATTATATATATATATATATATATATTATATATATTAAAGAAAGGTCTATCGTCTTCGGAAATGATGTTAGCACCCCCCCAGGAAGCGTATGTTTGGCTGGTAAAGACCTCTGCTTTCCTTTGCTCAATGGTCTGTCTTTTTTGAGTTTCAAAGAGTATTGCTAGTGTACTCTCCACATAACACGGGGAGCTGTAACTCCCATCAAACTCACCCTTTTTCACGTGTTCACCATAGATATATAAACACATAATCGAGCATTACCATTTAAACAAGTAAAATGCCTATAATGATGGGGTTTCTACATCTACGACTTTTTACCACCGGCTTCCTCTGTTTCTCGATTATCTATTTGATTAATTTCTTCGATATTCGCAATCTTTTGTTTAATTTCCAATTTGTCAAACACCACCTCTCTTCAGCTCCACTCACCTCTTATTCCTGACCGAAACTCAAAAACTTGAGTTCTTAACAGAAAGCCTGCTCTATTTTCTGCTACTTTCTCTATCCTCAATTTTCAGTCAATCATAGTTGTTGTGCATATGTGAACAACGACGCTGTTTGCCTTTGTGTTTCTACTTTCGAGTTTTCAGAATTTTCCGCCTTTGGCTGAAGCTCTCTTGCCAATCTTAGGTTAAATTCATTTTCGTTCTGTTTATTTATCCCCTAAATCTGCAGGTATCCTAAATTCTTTAACTATTTAAACCTCAACAAAATCACATTCACCTTCTTCTACTTTCTCTGAGATCATCATTTTATGATTAGATGATTTCAATATTCATTACGGTCAATCCTTTTATCTAGTTTTCAAGGCACAGACGGTGAACTTACTTTCAATTTCTCTAGCAGAATAATCCTAAGGTAAAGAATCTTCCTGCATCCTTGATCACCTTGTAAATGAACAATTCACTCTTGACCTTTTATTAACTTCCAGTCCTTTCCTTATACTGTTTAACTCATTTTACACCTGAGTTCCTCCGAACACCATGTAATATTCGAATCCTTTTCTGTTACTTTAAGTTTTCCACAAGAAAGACACCTGTCTACCGGGAGGAAGGTTTTTGACATTTTGATGTAGCAAACTGATCGAACTTGTAGTCGTACTCCTTTAATTACCTTTAAAATGATTTTGCTTTGACTGGAGAATTCCCTCGGAGTGACCACAGCGCAAACAGGTGATTCTCTTTCTGACAGCATAATTGTCCTTTCACCTTCCACTAAGGAGAACTATTCACTCAAATCTTTCCCTTTAATTCCACTTTAGACATTTCCTGTGCCTTTCTTCCTTTTCCACGCTCTCCGACTCATTTAGGCATAACATTTTAATATCTTCTGTAATTTCTTCTGGTCTCTCTCTCTGTGCTTAAAACAAAGAAGAAAGAAGGCGAATGGTCTTCATGGAATTACAACGGTGGTTTTCAAAACATGTGATCCTAGCTAGGACCCTGCCTTGAACTAAACTCGTTCATGTTATCCTTTCTCTGTCCAACTCTTGAACTCAAATTTAGCATGTTATCCTTTCTCTGTCCAACTCTTGAACTCAAATTTAGCATGTTATCCTTTCTCTGTCCAACTCTTGAACTCAAATTTAGCATGTTATCCTTTCTCTGTCCAACTCTTGAACTCAAATTTAGCATGTTATCCTTTCTCTGTCCAACTCTTGAACTCAAATTTAGCATGTTATCCTTTCTCTGTCCAACTCTTGAACTCAAATTTAGCATGTTATCCTTTCTCTGTCCAACTCTTGAACTCAAATTTAGCATGTTATCCTTTCTCTGTCCAACTCTTGAACTCA
>JABUQX010052041.1:0-15000 GCA_015478945.1 Trachelipus rathkii
GTTGTACTTCGTTCAGTCAAAAGGTGGGTGTTTAACCGTTTTCGCATTTATGTGAAACGCTTTCGCGTTTTTCATTACGCCGCTCATGCAAGTATTGAGACAACAAAATTTTACCCAGATGGGAGGAGGATCCCGTGACATGAAGAGAAAAGAAGAGGTAAATATATATATATATATATATATATATATATATATATATATATATATATATATATATATATATATATATATATATATATATATATATATATATATATAAATATATATATATATATATATATATATATATATATATATATATATATATATATAAGCCTGCTACTGTGTATATATATTTACCCATCTATATATGCTATATATATATATATATATATATATATATATATATATATATATCAGAGGCGACTCCTGCACTCGTGCTCAGCACGAGTTAACATTATAGAAACTATCTATTTTTGCAAATTTCATAATGTTACGATAAAATATTCTTATTTTTTTGAAATTAGTACATAATAAATATAAAAGATTATGCAAAATTAAAACGAAAAATATAAGAATAACCCCTATTAAATAACGCTTTTAACCCATTAGTAATGGCGGCATCTCTGCTAATATCAAAGAGCGGGGATCGGAAACGTGTCTCAATTTAAGAGTACCAAAAATTGTTTATAAATCTATGTTGGTAAATATAATGTTTAAATACTATACATTATAAATAATGATTTTATAACAAATAATATTTAATTAAACAAATAAAATAATTAAAAAAATAATAAAATACTTAAGAATAATGAAATGAAAAATATTAGTTATTTTAATCATTATAAAATATTGTAAATATTATAATTGTTAACCATTTAAAGAAAACATTTACATAAAAAACGATTTAGCAGGAATATCTCAAGTATATTTAATATATACCGTATATTATATATATATATATATTTATATATATATATATATATATATATATATATATATATATATATATATATATATATATATATATATATATATATATATATATATACTCCTCTGTCCCAAAAGTAAGTTTACTGAATACCCCATGAACGACTGAGTAATGTAGCGAGAGAGAGAGAGAGAGAGAAGGTTTAATAAGAAGTAAAATTTATAAGAATTAACCACTTATATATATATATATATATATATATATATATATATATATATATATATATATATATATATATATATATATATATATATATATATATATATATATATATATATATGGGTTGGTGGAGGAGAGGTGACGGTTAGGGAGAGGGGAGAAAAGAGGAGAGTAGAAGTGATAAAGGTAGAAAAATTGGAGGAGACAGTGTGTAAGAGGGAGTTTAGGAGAGGTATGGAGGATAGGTGGAGAGACGTGAGAGGGACGGGAATTGGGGAGGTGGAGGGGGAGTGGATGAGATTTAAGGATGCAATATGTGAGGAGGCTAGAAGGGTATGTGGAGTAAAAAGGGTGGGGTGCAAGCAGAAGGAAAGGGAGTGAATGGTGGAGTGAGGAGGTGAAGGAGGTGGTGAAAAGGAAAAAGGAGGCTTATGTGAAATGGTTGGGAAGTAGGAGAGAGAGGAAAGTTGGGAGGAATATAGAAGGGTTAGAGTGGAAGCAAAGAGGGCGGTGGAGAGGACGAAGAGAAGAGCAAAAGATGAATGGTGTAGAAAAGTGACGGAAAATTTTGAATCAGGGAGCAAAATGTTCTGGAAAGAAGTAAATAAAAAAAGGAAGAAGAAGGAGGGGTTGGGGAGAGGATTAAGGGAGGAGATGGGGAGTGGATAGGAGGAGAGGATAGGGTGAGGAAGAGGTGGGGGGAGTATTTTAGTGGATTATTGAATGAAGTGGGTGGGGGAGGGGAAGAAGAGGTGCAAGAGGTGAGGTTGGGGAGTGAATTGGGGGGGGAGGGAGGATAGAAATACAAATGGAGGAAATTATTAGGGCCTTGAATAAAGGAAAAAAAGGGAAGTCCGCAGGTCTGGATGGTGTGAGAATGGAAATGTTGCAGAAGGGAGGTATAGGGGTGGAGGAATGGCTGTATAGGTTGTATAATATATGTTGGAGGAATGGGGAGGTACCACAGGATTGGGAGGATGGTTGTTTGGTCCCCCTGTATAAGGGGAAAGGGGATAGGATGGAATGTGGGAATTATAGAGGTATATGTCTTTTAAGTGTGGTAGGAAAGTGTATGGGAGAATACTGATTGAGAGAGTGAGAGGTTTAACGGAGGGGAGAATGGGGGAAGAACAAGGAGGATTTAGGGAGGGAAGAGGGTGTGTAGACCAAGTGTTTACACTAAAGATGCTTGTGGAGAAAAGTATAGAGAGGAAAGGGAAAGTGTATGGGTGTTTTTTAGATTTAGAGAAAGCATATGATAAAGTGAAGAGGGGTGAAATGTGGAGGGTGTTGGAGGAAAATGGAGTGGGGGGTAAATTAGGGAAAGGTATTAGGGCTTTTTATAGGAATAGTAGAATGTGTGTGAGGGTGTTAGGAGGGGAGAGTGAGATGTTTGGGGTGGTGAGAGGATTGAGGCAGGGGTGTGTAATGTCGCCGTGGCTATTCAATTTGTTTATGGAGAGTGTTTGCAGAGGAATGGTGAGGGAGGGGAGGGGGGTGGAATTGATGAATGGGAATGATAGAAGGGAAGTGAACATGATACTGTTTGCGGACGATACTGCCCTAGTGGCGAAGAACGCGGAAGGGTTGAGGTATTTGGTGAGGGAGTTTGAGAGAATGTGTGGACTAAAGGGGCTTAAAATAAATCCAGGTAAGAGTAAAGTGTTAGTGTTTGAGGAGGGAGGAAGAGAGGGGGAGGGGTTAGAGGTTAGAATAGGGGTGTAGTATTGGAAGAAGTAAAGATTTTTAGATATTTAGGGATGGATTTGGGTAAGGGGGAGGGATGAAGGAGGAGATAGAACATAGAGTAGGAGAAGGAATGAGAGCTTTGAGTGGTCTGAGAGAAGTATGGAAAGGGGGGGATTTATCACAGAAAGTTAAGATAAGTATGTTTGAAAAAATTTGTGTACCAGCGGTGTTGTATGGGTGTGAAACGTGGGGGTTGAATGCCAGGTCCAGGAAGAAGTTGGAAGTATTTGAGATGAAGGGGTTGAGAGCGGTTTGTGGGGTTAGCAGAAGGGAGAGGATTAGGAATAGGGTGGTGAGGGAGAGATGTGAGTGGAGGAATGGGTTGGTGGGAAGAGCGGAGAAGGGAATGTTAAGATGGTATGGGCATCTAGTGAGAATGGAGGAACAGAGAGTGGTTAGGAGAGTTTGGGAGGCGGAGGGGATAGGAAGGAGAGGAAGGGGGAGACCAAGAAGGAGGTGGATGGATGGAATAAAGGAGATGCTGGAGGAGGGAGGGATGAGGGAGGAAGAGGGTAGGGTGTTGGCGAGAGATAGAGTGGGGTGGAGGAGGTGGGTGAGGGCGAGATGAGGGGAAGTGTGAGTGAGAGAGGCTGTACGTACCACTACCCCGCTCAGGAAAAGGATAAACAATGAAGTAGCCTTGAAATAATATATATATATATATATATATATATACATCTTATCTATATATATATATATATATATATATACCATACTGTATAGTAGTATCTCTGTATCCTGTTGACTGCATATTTATATATATTACAAAGAGAGAGAGAGAGAGAGAGAGAGAGAGAGAGAGAGAGAGAGAGAGAGTATAAAAATGAATTTTTTTAATCCCTTTTTATCAGTAAGAATTATCTTTATTAAATTTGTAAAAAAAACTGTATAATATCCAATACAAAAACTTTTAAAGATTTAAAATTATTAATATAGATAAAGAACATACATCTCAACTTTTAATTTAGTTCTTAAAAAGATATTGAATTGGTGATGAATCAATAACATGGTGTAGTATTACAAAATATGGATCTGATAATATATGTAATGTATAAAAAATAAACCAATAACTGTAGCAAAAACATGAAATAATAACTCTTATGCTTTCCTGACAGAAGGCAGAACACTAAACTCAGAAAGGATGTGAATTACACATTTTATGAGAAGAAATTCATCCTCAATATTCACATGATCATGCTTTAGACCTCAGTGTAAACTTACATGTTAAATTAAGATTACTAATGTTTACATTTTGTTCTTCTTTCTCAATATCTCAGAAAGAAACAACTTTTTAATGTTACTTAAAAATCATTTAAGTAAAGAAGATAAATAGATACTTAAATCACTTTCATTGACTTTGGTGAATTAATTATTATACAGTTTACATTTATTAACACAGATTATAGTTTTATCTCATAATAAATCTTATGATTTAGAAAGATATTAAGTATGAAACAAAATTAACTGTCACCCAAATATAGTTTCAAAACTTTTAAAATATTAAGATATATATTAATCAATAATACATATTAGTAATATGTTAATATATCAACATTATAATATTTTAGTATTAACTTTTATAATATTAGTTTTATAGTTTAAAATAGAACTTGGCCAATGTTTCATATGATGTAAACAGGCTTGAGAAATATTGCTCTCTTCCAAAAGAGACAATGTTTTCTTATGTGACTAAAAATCAGAGAAGAATGAATACTTTTCATACCTAACCAGGTCTGTTTAGGAACAGTGTTATTTCAGTCTAAATGATATAATAACCCAAATGATAATATATTGTTTTTAATACCCCAGGGGAGGATACTCAATATACCTAGTGGGCACATTACTTTTCATCTGAAGAAAAACATACCCAGAAACACTCCTGGAGTACTCTTACGCTAAGACATTCTATTAGATGATTAGAACATTTATCAAATCAACTCAGAAAGTGTCCCAGAGTGTTCTTTCAGATAATTTTTATAGAGGCTTTAGGAATTAGGGGGCATAAATATATTATAATTTAAATAAAATTAAGATAATAGTCATTATGTCTTGTCAAGCTAATTTAAGTCTTATTGATTTTGTCATTTACTGAATTAAAATAATATCAAAATATATATATTATCTCGTAGACAAATTATAAAAGTTGAGTAAATAATATATTCGTAGAATGAGAGCATTTGAGGAGAGAGTTAACATGGAATCGATACTCACAGTATATCAGTCTTTAAATAAATATTGGTACAACAATATTTATTGAACGTTTTTCTTCATAAAAATATTCTTCACGAAGTTAAAACCTATATATATATATATATATATAGATATATATATATATATATATAAGTGTATTTTTATCTCTATATATATATATATATATATTTATATATATATATATATACATATATATACATATATATATATATATATATATATATATATATATAGTTATTTTTATATACTCTATTTATACTACTATATACCTATACTATATCTCTCTCTACTCATATACCTTACTATATATATCTATATATATACTCTTTATATACATATATATATATATATATATATGTATATTTGAAGTGTGTAACGTTTATTTTTGTAGTACGTGTTGTTCAAAAGAAACATTAAATTAAATAAAACATTAAATCATGGAAATGTAAAAATTATATGTTTTAAAGGGACTCAGAAAGTGTGTATGTTTCACTCAGGAGAAATTAAAGCTCTTTTCTATCTTTTTGATTGAGCAATTTTATCAATCTTTATTATTGAAATCTTGTGCCATAAACAAGATATAAATCAGAAAGCATTTATGGAAGTCTTTGCACCTCATATTATTTCTAAGAAAAGTTTTTAATCCTTTTAAATATAGGAAAACAGCATATAACATAGTAGGTGTCATCAGAATAATTATTAAACTTAATAGTTTCACCCTTTTACAAAGAAACCAGTGATTTTTATGTAATAAATGAACAAACTATAAACTCAAGACTTGAGTAAGGAAATCTTCTAAATATAAAATTCTAAGATAGTTCTGTTTTTAGTTTCTTTATATATTAAAGTATGCCACTTCTACAGAGAGTTTCATTTCTGTTTTCTCAGGAAAAGCAACAGTGACACTCAATTAAAATATACAGAATACTTAAATCTATCTTTATCTGACAAATCAGTGAAATGAATTGATGAAAGATTAGCCAGTTATGTAAAAAATTGGTTTGAAAATGTGTAAATAAGCTCAAGTTATGGTTGTGATGAAAACAAGTCTCATTTACAGGATATTGTTTGAATGTTGACAACTGGAACTCAAGTATCAGAGTTTTAATATTTGGATCTATCATTGGACCAAAAGAACAGATAAATGAAATATATTAAGAAAGTTGAATATTGGAAAGGTAATCTTCTATTAAATCTTGGTGATGTAAAAGGAACTATTAGAAATTGCTATAGATCTTACATAGAAGATATATTACATTTTTCTGTTAATATACAATATTAAACAGTCTGAATAAAGAGATATATATCTAAAAATTAATATGTTAGGATAGACAATCTTAGGAATTAATATTAGTGTGGACAAAATTATTAATGAGAATAAACATTAAGAGGACTATGTGAATTGTGAAAATAGTAATGAAAATAACAAAGAAATTTATTGATGTTTGATGTATGAATGGGTGAATAATGATCGTTGGATTAACAGGTATAGTAGTAGTGTGTTTGAAGATAAACAATGGGAGCAAAAAAATGAATTAAATTATTAAAAATACTGGAGAGAATAGGTTTGGCAGGCGAAGAGTACCATGACAGACAGTTTCCAGGGTTGTAAGGATGTGTAGTTTGCTGTTTTGTTTAAAGGACCAAACACCAGTGTGCAAGTCTATTAAGTGAGAGGTGCAGTCAGTCATGAGCCATATAATAATGGCAATAATAATGTAATAATAATAAACAAATAGCCAATGTAATGTGTAATAATAATAGCCAATGTAGTAATAATAATAGTAATAATAATGTAATAATCAATAATAAACCATGGCAATAGCATGTGTATGGCAATATCAATAATATGTGTAATAATAGACAAGCAATAATAATGTAATAATAATAATAATGTGTGCAATAATAATAATAAGTGGCCATGTAATCAGTAATGTGTAATAATATCAATAGTATCCAATAATAATATATATATATATATATTATATATATATATATATATATATATATATATATATATATCTCTCTAACACTATATATCTATATATATATATATATATATATATATATATTAAAGAAAAATATAAATAAAAAATTTAGAAGCGAACAAATTTTTTTTTTATATCGTTTATTTTTCAAAACGAGTTGAGACAGGCCCTGCAACGAAGTTTTATTTGTGGTTTTTAAATCATTTAAAACATTTTCAAAATATTTCGTTCAGTATCCCGATGAGATACGTTAAGGAAAGTTGCATTTATAATTGCAACGCGGAGGAAAATCGAAGCCTTATATATACTTCTTATACGCGTTATATATATATATATATATATATATATATATATATATATATATATATATATATATATATATATATATATATATATATATATATATATATATATAAATATATATATATAAGTTCTATATATATATATATATATATGAGTAATTGTGAAATTTTCTGACAAATAATTAAAAAACAAAATATCGTTGATATTGGAAAAAAAAGTGGTCGTTGCACAAACATGCAACGAAGGCAGGAGCCGCCACTGATATATATATATATATATATATATATATATATATATATATATATATATATATATATATATATATATATATATATATATATATATATATATATATATATATATATATATATATATATATATATATATATATATATATATATATATATATAACACTTCCGTAGGCCGTAGCCCCGACGTTAGTACTTAGTAAGTTAGGGGGATTAAAGAAGTAAGTTTAAAGGAATCGTATACGACGAGTTTTCTTCCTCGCATACAAGTCTACTGTTTTTTTTTTTTTTTTTCTAGAAAATCCTCAGTTGGAATCTCAGACCCCTCGATGCTTATCATTATACAATCCATTAAGGTTTCTGGCAGCATTCTATATCTTGTCATAATTAGTATTCGGTTCATAGTACTGAACGATCTTTTTACCGAGGTTGTCGTTACAGGAATGACAAGAAGGATTTCACAGAGCTTTTGTAACTCGCAATATCCCACGTCCGATTCCAATATTTTCGACAATGGACTTTCATCTGCTTTAAATATTTCGCTTTCGAGCATGGAATTGATATAAAAATTGAAGGATTTCAGGTCAGCTAGTACACCTTCCGCATTAAGCATCGGAAATCTGTCACAAAATTTTCTAACTTCAATATCAGGTAAATTTGTTAATGACTGAAACGTCTCAAAGCGACTAGCAAATATCATTATATCAATTGATTTGTCGTTGAACCTTTCTTCAATTTCTTCGATTACACTATCGCAGTATATCTTCATCCCTTTAAATGCATTTTTCTTATCTTCATCAGCAATCAGGCGCACTTCAGATGCAAACTTCTCCATTATTTTACACACAACGTTTTTTTGTAAGTAATAATTGACGTCCCCACACTGATTTGCAATATTTTGCAGGTGCAATTTGGTTCCAGTAATTAGGGGGATGACTTTGGTCATACTAAAGTCCTTCTTTTGCAAAGCATTGCTAAGATAAGAGTGCACTAAGGAGTTCATTCATTACATAACAGGTGACAAGGAAACTCTCATTTCTGATTTCCAGCAAGATGCCCCCTGCAAGTGATGCAAGGTCTGTCCCTTCTTTGTGGATATGCTCACAAGCCATCAAAATTGACTTTAAGCTCCTGAAGACAGCATTCACTATCTTATAATGAGATAATCATCTCACTTCAATGCATTCTGGAATCTTGAGGATTGGATCATTGATTGAATATCATGCAAAATATTTTCTTTTTTTGGCGACTTGCTAAACAGATTGTAAATGTCTTTCAAAATATAAAAAAAAACCTTTTGGCCTTCTGCTTTTTATTTCTGCAGGAGGCTGCTGCCAGGGACAATATATGTGTTTTACAGTGTATATAGAGAACTTCTTTGTTTGCCTTTTCTGAAAGCCTTTTTCTTACACCTCCAACTTTTCCAGCCATATTAGAAGAACCATCAAATCCAAAAGCAATAATGTTGTCATAATTTAAATCAAGATCAGTCAGCTCCTTATCAATAGCATTTGCAATAGTTTCTGCTTTTCCATTGAATATTTTAACAATTGACAAGAACTTTTCTACAGGATTTTTACCCTCCACTACTCTAAACATTATACTCAGCTCCATTTCATTTCTTAAAGAAGTGCTCTCATCTGCTAAAACGGAGAACTTCTTGTTTTTCAATGTTTTTTTCAACTCATCTTTCAAAACTTCGCCCATATATAACAAGTTCACCGGCAGTGTTCTTGCTGCTGTAATTCGACCTATCACTCTGATCTTTTCTCCATGTTTTAAAATCATCATTCAATTTGCTCAAAATACTTTCAATCAAACTCTGATATTTAATAGTGTAAGCTACTTCTTCCTTTACCAAAAATACAACCCTCGCAAAAGTATTTTTAAACCTTTCCTATTTAAGTCTCTTTCACTTTCACTCTACTGAACAATTTGAGCGTGAATCGGTTTATTCATAGCCTGTCTCCTGAGGTTTTCCATTTCTACACTTATAGTGTGAGCTGAAGAGTGTTCATGCTTCTCTAATTTCCCATTTTTTCCTAAAGCTTTTTTGAAAGTTGTGAATGGAACTATGAATATGAATACCCCACCCGTCTTTTGTAGAACATTTGCATAATTTTTCATGAAATTTTGGCACAGTTTACAAAATGCACCTCGTTTTTCTTCACTGTATGCCAGCCAACTATATTTCTGTTCCCATTGTTTATTGTACTAGCGTTGTTTGTCAGACGATTTTGCGGAATGTAAGCTGGATGATCCTGCACCTTTATTTTCAACATTCTTTATATCATTAGGTTTAATTTGTGAAATTGATACGTTTGCGGCGTTTCCTCTCGGTTTTTTACTAGGTCCTGCTGCTGCGCTACTGAAATAAGAGTCTATTGTTCTCCTCATGATCCCGAAAAGAGAAGAGGTACCTATGAAAAGATAAAAAAAAGATAGCGCACACACACACACACACACACACACACACACACACACACATATATATATATATATATATATATATATATATATATGTTTTTTGTGTGTTTATTAATATATATATATATATACTATATACTACTTCTTCTGCTATATATATATATATATATATATATATATATATATAATTTGTTTTACTGTAGGTGTTGCTTACTCTGTTTCAGCTTTCAGTAATATTTTTATCATAATTCGATCCAGAATTTAAAATGCCACATTAAAAAGGATCGTATAACTGTACTTTCTTTTGGAAATAAAAGTTAGTAAAGGCCCTGGTATGAAATGTAACTTTTGTTGTGTGGACTTTAAAAAGAATAGCAGGTCACTCAAATGGAGGCCCACTTCGAAAATTGCAACAAATGTGATGACAACATCAAATAGAAATATTTGACTGACCCAAAGATCAATATATATATATATATATATATATATATATATATATATATATATATATATATATATATATATATATATATATATATATATATATATATATATATATATATATATATATAGGACCTCTTCTGTTTTACGACTCCGTCAGTTTTGATTTTTTTTTTTTTTGTTTTTAATATATTTCTAGTATATGATCCTAACAATCAATTTAAGTGGTAACGGACATGACTCAAAAATATATAGGACCTTTTACAACTCCGTCAGTTTATTTTATTTTTTTTTTAACTAAAGGAACACCCAAGGGTAAAGCGCAAAAATTTTGGTATTTGGTATTTGGTATTTGGGTGTCGCGGGGGTTCCTCCGCCCCTCCCCTACGGGGTATGGAAAACGTTCCACCATCTGGTCCGAGCCCCCTAATTTTTTTTTTACTGTTTTTTTTTTACATTTTTGTAATAAGCTTTATACGCTGATTTCAAATATGTAATTGGTTTTCCTGTAAGTCTCGTACTTTTCGAGATGTTTCATTTATGAAAATATATATATATATATATATATATATATATATATATATATATATATATATATATATATATATATATATATATATATATATATATATATATATATATATATATATATAGATATATATTACCATGAAAGTTTTAAAAGTTAACTATATATATATATATATATATATATATATATATATATATATATATATATATATATATATATATATATATATATATATATATATATATATATATATATAGAGAGAGTACACACATACTCGAAGTGTTGAAATTACCTCCCATTTTTAATGGTGCACTTTTCTCTTTTGCGTTCATATTCTTTACACACTCATCCTCCAGGCAACATATTACTAACCACCATTTATCCACATATCATATACACATGATTAAAGTACACACCCCACTTCTAGATAACACCTTACAGACATCCCTACTACTCATATCCTTGTGTGCGGGGGAGAAAGAATTGCCCACACCGTATGTCCTGCGTGTCGTAGAAGTCGACTAAGGGGCGGTGGTAGTTGGGTTGGCTGCCCACTACCACCTATCTCTTGCTAGGAATGCTGATGCACGCCTCGGAGATGGTCGTGATCGCCGTAAACGACCTTCTAATTTTCAGCGAAATTGTATGAATCGTATGGGTACATGGAATGTCAGAGGAATAAATGTTGAGGAGAAGAGGAGAGAGGTGATGGATGTATTTAGAAAGGGCAAATTTGATTTGCTCGCTGTGACTGAAACAAAGATGAAAGGAAACGGTGAAAATGAGTGGTGTGGTGTGAAATGTGTGCGTGCTGGTGTGGAAAAGAATGAGAGGGGGAGAGAAGGAGTTGCAATTTTGATGAGTGACCTGTGGTACAAAGCTATGGTAGACTTTATGTGTGTGAGTCCTAGAATTCTAATGGTTAAATTTAAGTTTGAAAAGGTCAAGGTATGTGTGGTTGTGACGTATGGTCCATCTGAGGGAAACGTTGAAGAGAGTACGATTTTTGGGATAATCTGAATGATGTTCTGGATGGGGTGAGTAGGAGCTTCAGATTGATAGTGTTGGGGGACCTGAATGGTTGAATAGGTGATCAAAAAAGGGATGGTATAACAGGTGGTTTTGGGGTGGCGGGAGAAAATGAGAATGGTAGGAAGGTGATTGATTTCTGTGAGGAGAGAGGTATGTGTGTAAGTAATACTTTCTTTAAACACAAGAGTATCCATAAGTATACTAGAGTTGGTGTAGGTAGAGATGGTATCGAAGTGAAAAGTATGATTGATTTTGTTTTGGTGAAGAAGGAGATGTTGAAGTATGTGTTGGATGTTAAATCAGTGAGGGGTTTAGGAATGGGATTATAGGATCATTATGTTGTTCTATGTAAAATTAAGTTAGTGGGGGCTTGGATGGAGAGGAAGGTGATACGAAAGGAAGTAGGTAAAATTAAGAGTGAGAAGTTAAATGAGCAAGACAATAAGGATAAGTATGTAAGAGCGCTCGCTAGTAAATCGGTTGAATGTGAACAAGTTGATACTGAACAAATCTGGGGCAAATGAAGGAAGCAATTGTTAGTAGTGCAAAGGAAGTGTGTGGATGTGCTAAAGTAGGAAGTAAGAATGTTAACAGTGAATGGTGGAATAAAGAGGTGAAAGAAGCGTGGTTGAATGTACTAAAAGCAAATGATGAAGTTTCAAAAGAAAGATGCTTGGAATTATATAAGGAGGAAAAAAGAAATACTAAAAGGTGCATACGTAGGAGAAAAAGAGGTAAATGAACAGTTTGGAAGGAGGATGAATGGGGACTTACAAGGGAATAGGAAGCTCTTCTGGAAGGAAGCGCGAAAGGTTGAGAATGAGAATAAGGGGAATCTGCTTAGAATAATGAATAGGGATGGTGCTTTTGTAACTGATGAAATGGATGTGAGGGGAGTGTGGAAAGAACACTTCGAAAATCTGCACAATATTAACAGTAATGATGAGGTGTTAGTGAATGTGTGTGGTTTTGATGGTACAAGAAGGAATAGGTATTTTGGGGATGAGGTTATTAGTAAGGAGGAGGTAATGGGTAGAGTGAGAAAGTTGAAGAATGGTAAATCTGCAGGTATAGATGAAATTACTGGTGAAATGATCAAGAGCAGGCGAGATGGTGATTGATTGGATTTGGAAGTTGTGTAATAAAGCGTTTATGGAGGGTATAGTTCCAAGGGATTGGAGGAGAGCAGTAATAGTACCCTTGTATAAGGGTAAGGGGGATAAGGGGAACTGTTAGAAATTATGAGAGATAATTTTGATGAGTGTTGTGGGAAGGTATATGCTGGTATTTTGGTCGAAAGAGTGCGTCCAGTGACTGAAGGACTGATTGGTGAAGAACAAGGTGCGTTTAGGAGTGGTAGAGGATGTGTGGATCAAATCTTTACATTAAAACAAATGATTGAGAAAATGAGGAAGAAGAAGAATAAATTATATTTAGGTTTTATGGATTTGCAACAGGCGTATGATAGAGTTAATAGGGAAGCTTTATGGCAGGTGCTAGTGATATATGGTGTTGGTGGTAGGCTTCTGAATGGAATCAAAAGTATGTATGACGATAGTGAAGCGTGTGTAAGAATAAATGGTGTCAATGGTGATTGGTTTAGGATTAATAGCGGAGTGAGACAGGGTTGTGTTATGTCTCCTTGGTTATTTATTCAATTTGTATATGGATGGGGTTATGAAAGAATTCGAGGTGGGGATGGCAGGAAATGGTGTTAGAATGGTGGAGAATGGAGATGAGTGGAGGGTGCCCTACCTATTATATGCAGATGATTTGGTTCTGTGTGGCGAATCTGAAGAGAGTTTGAGAGGATTGGTAGAGAGATTTGGCAGGGTGTGTAAAAGGAGGGGTTTGAAAGTAAATATAGATAAGAGTAAGGTTATGGTTGTGAGTGAGGACATTCCTCAGTGTGAAGTTATGTTAGATGGTGAGCAGCTGGAGCAAGTGTCTGAGTTTAAATATTTAGGATATATGTTGGATGAAGAGGGAACGGATGATGCAGAGTGTAGTAGGAAAGTTGTGAATGGCAGGAAGGTTGCTGGTGCAATTAAATCGTTGGTGAATGTAAAGGGACTAAGTCTTGAGTGCATTAGGGTCTTACATGAGGGTATGTTGTTACCTGTGTTATTGTATGGTAGTGAGACTATGGTCTGGAATAAGAAGTATAGATCTAAAGTTCAATGTGTTCAGATGGACAATCTTAGGAGCATGCTAGGTGTGAAAAGAATTAATAAAATGAAGAATGAACTTATTAGAGAGTTGTGTGGTGTGAAGAAAGGGGTAAATGAGAGAATAAATGAAAGTATGTTGAGATGGTTTGGTCGTATATGGGGAAAGGATGAATGATAGTCGGTTGGTTAAGCGGATGTATAGTGGTGAGTGTGCTGGGAATCGACCGGCTGGGAGACCGAAGAAAAAGTGGGTTGATTAAATAGTCTGAAGGAGAAATGTGAGTTTGGCAGAGGCGAGAATAAAGGTGCATGATAGGAGAGAATGGGTGGTTTCGTATGGGGGCATGGGGGGGGCCCACCTGGGCCAGGATGAACCCTTACATTGACGATTTACCATAGTGAGGGGCCCGTCGCGGTCCCATGATGCTCTAGGGTGGATTTTCTGTCTGTGACTGCGACGAGCTCTCACTAATTAATGGTACAGAGGGCGGTAAGGCTGGGCTTTCTTTTCGACGTTTGTCATGTTCTCCTACTGCTTTTCTTTTCCGATGCTTGTACAGCACCTTACCCCAAAGAGGAAGGTGAAGAAAGAAAGAAAGAAAGAAATATATATATATATATATATATATATATATATATATATATATATATATATATATATATATATATATATATATATATATATATATATATATATATATATATATATATATATTATATATATATATTTTTGTAATAAGCTTTATATGCTGATTCCAAATATGTAATTGTT
>JABUQX010052041.1:27500-37500 GCA_015478945.1 Trachelipus rathkii
ATCGCCCTGTAGCTCTCATTTATTCTATCTAAGATCTTTGAAACCCTTCCTCAACTCACTTCTTAGATCATCTGAAATCTCATTCCCATCGCCAGTATGGCTCTCGTTGCACGAAGTCTACTGGCGATATACATTCCTATCTTTAACCGATTTATGGTTTTACGCTCTTAGGAACTACGGGGGGACGGTGGTGGCGCTTGACATATCCAAAGCATTTGACCGAGTATGGCACGCGTCATTGCTCTCCAAGCTCCCCTCCTTTGGGTTTCCTCCTTCTCTTTGCTTACTTATATCTAGCTTTCTTTCAAATCGCTCAATATCGGCTGTTGTTGATGGGGCGACTTCTTCTTTTCTGTCAATAGTGGTGTTCCTCAGGTTCTGTCTTATCTCCTACTTTATTCCTACTTTCAGTGATGATCTTCTCACCTTAAAATCTAACTCTATTCACTCGTATGCCGATGACTCGACCCTTTATTCTTTACAACTCATTTCAATTCTACTCCCACTTTCTTCTAGAATTGCCTCTCGTCTTAATCTTTCCGATTTTATTCTCGCTGATGGATAGAAATAACTTTGTGAAATTCAATTCTTTAAAAACCCAACTTTTACAAATCTCCTTCTACAAAATACATTCTAACTTTCCTGTCTCTTTCGACGGTTCTGTCGTCTCTCCTGTTGACAATATAAACATCCTTGGCCTTAACATGAACAAAAAATGTCTTGGAAACCTCACATCAGAACGGTTGCTAGGGCGGCCTCAAAGAACTGGAAGTTCTGTTTAGACTGCGAGACTTCCTACTTTTCTCAGTTGCTCCGATATACAAAGGTCTCATCCGCCCATGTATGGAGTACTGCTCTCATATCTGGGGGGGGCTCTGGTTTCACCCGGCTTTTGGACAGGGTCAAAGGCTGAAAGGTTTATAAACTGTTCTGAACTTTCCAGTTCACTTGACCCTCTATCTTTGCGAGGCGATGTTGGTGCTTTATTTCTATCCTATAGGTACCGCAGCGGCAAGTGCTCGAGGGAACTTATCACTCGCGTACCACCACCTTTACGACGCCTTCGTAGCACAATAGGTGCTGTATCTGCGCACGAGTATTGTGTTGACATTGGTAACTCCAGGCTAGTTTGCTGTTGTGCTTCCTTCTTTCCCACTACCTCTGTTTTGTGGAATTCTCTTCCATCTTCTGTATTTCCTACTGAATTTAATCTCCTCACTTTAAAGCCTGCGTCTGTGCTCATATGCGTAATTTGCGCTAGAGGGTGAACTTTTGAGAGTACTACACCTCTCCTTGAAGAGGACTCTGCCCGTGAGTGGTGGTGACAACTGTAAAAAAAATCCTTGAATGGGCAGATATGTGGCAAATGAACTGAATCTCCTATTCCCCCCATCCAAAACATCATTCAGATTATCCCAGAAAATCGTACTCTTTTCAACATTACCCTCAGAATGCTCAGATGGATCATATGTAGCAACCACACAAATTTTGACCTTTTCAAACTTAAATTTAACCTTTTGACTTCTAGTACTCACACACACAAATTCTACCATAGCTCTCTACCACAACTCACTCATCAGAATTGCAAATCTTTTATCCCCCTCTCATTCCTTTCCACAGCAACACAAACACATTTCACATCATACCACTCATTTTCACCGTTTCCTTTCATCTTTGTTCAGTCACAGCGAGCAAATCAAATTTGCCCTTTCTAAATACATCCATCACCTCTCTCCTCATCTCCAAACACATTTCACACCACACCACTCATTTTCACCGTTTCCTTTCATCTTTGTTTCAGTCACAGCGAGCAAATCAAATTTGCCCTTTCTAAATACATCCATCACCTCTCCTCATCTCCTCAACATTTATTCCTCTGACATTTCATATACAGATACGATTCATACATTTTCGCCGAAGGATAGAAGGGCGCTTACTGCGATCACTACCTTCTCCGAGGCATGCATTAGCATTCCTGGCAAAAGATAAGTGGTAGTAGGCAGCCAACCTAACTACCACCGTCCCTTAGTCGCCTTCTACGACACGCAGGACATACGATGTGGGCAATTTTTTCTCCCTACACGTATGGATATAAGGGATAGGGATGTCTGTAAGATGTTGTCTAGAAGAGGGGTGTGGATATAAGTATGTGTATATGATATGTTGTCTGGAGGATGAGTGTGGATATGAACGCATAACAGAAAGGTGAACCATTAGGCACTGGAATGTCATACATACCATAAGCAAAATGGGTATATATATATATATATATATATATATATATATATATATATATATATATATATATATATATATATATATATATATATATATATATATATATATATATATATATATATACGTATATATATATATCTTTAAAATAAAGGGAATATATATATATATATATATATATATATATATTATTATATATAAAATTATTATTATTATTATTATTATTATTATTATTATTATTATTATTATTATTATTATTATTATTATTATTATTATTATTATTATTATTATTATTATTATTATTATTATTGAGTTTTAATATTATTCAAAATTCTTAATATTTGTTCAATTAATCGGCAAAATAATCGGCGAAATTTGACGATGACGATGACGATTTTAAAAAAATATGCCGATTTTTGCCGATGACGATTAATCGTCCCATCACTAATATATATATATATATATATATATAATTAACAGTTTAACTATAGTTAGGAATAACAACACAAGATGAGTTATAAATATATATATATATACTACAGGTAATAGTGGTAGTTATACTATATATATATATATATATAAATATATATATATATATATATATATATATTACATTATTAGTATATATATATACATATATACAGCAGTTATATATATATATATATACAGCATATTTTATTATTATTATACATATATATATATTATATATAGGTTTTGATATTACCACATATATGTTATATTATATTATACATATATAAACATATTATATAAGGCTATCTACAGGGGGATCGTGAGTGTTGTGGATATTTTTTTTATTCTTTCATACATATTTATATATGTGTTTTTATATATATATTGTATATATATATATATATACAAATATATATATATTATATATATTATTATTATATATATATTATATTATATTATGTATATAGTTATTATTATATATATATATATATATATACATATATATTATATGTTATTATATATATATATATATATTATTATTAATATATATATATATATATAAATATATATATATATATATATATATATATATATGTATATATATATATATATATATATATATATATATATATATATATATATATATATATATATATAATTTTGAGGTTCATTACCTAAACGCAATAGATTCTTGGTCAGGGTTTATGTTACATGTATTTCCTAACCAAGTGGATTATAATGCAAAGATTATCTAGGCTTGATAGCAAGCCCTGCTTCGGCTCGACTCATTTGGAAATTCTAGCCACCGTGGACGTGCTTCACTTAGCTGGGCTCAGACCTTATGCTTGAAGCATCAGAGAGAGTGTGATTTTGTGTTATAATAGATTGTTCTGTCGTATGTGTTGGCTCTGTTTTTATGAATGTGTGGGCATTGAAATTAGTGTAATTCATTATTCCGTAAAATGTAATTAAATATTACAGAATATCTCCTACTGGCGGCCATTTTTTGTATCCGTTCTGGTAGCCAGATTGAGATTCGAATTAGCGCTCTCGCGAAGTTAAAATTACAATCTAGCAACGAGAAAAGACTCACTTTAATCCACTGAACTACCGTGTACTCCTATATATATATAAATAGTATATATAGTATAGTATAGCAGCATATATATATATATATATATATATATATATATATATATATATATATATATATATATATATATATATATATATATATATATATATATATATATATATATATATATATTATAGATATATATATATTATATATATATATATATATATATATATATATATATATAGTAATATAGAGTATATATATATATATAGATATATATCTATATAAGAAAGATATGTATATATATATATATATATATATATATATATATATATATATATATATATATCTATCTATGATGAACACTCATCAAACACAGTTTTGTTAGTCTTTCCACCCTCGTATAATTGAGAAAGTTTGTTTTGAGACTTTTTTGAGAAGATGAATATCTTTCTGGAGTGCTACGATGCGAGTAAGATACATGATAGAATTCGTTTCGATACAAATGAGACTGTATTGGTCAAATTTATTTAAAGAAATTGTAAAATGTTTAATAGATATCGATTGAATCATTTGACAAAAATTGTAAAGTGTGGATCTATCGCCCAAGAATTTGCTTGCTCTCTAACTGGTTTAAAAAATCATCAAGAAAACGGATTGCAATTTCTTCGTTTCTTTTCATTTAACTGATTCTGATACGAGACATTCTCATTTCTCCATTTTCTCCAAGCATTACATTTTCAATATGATTAAGAGAAGTTGCTGTCACTAATGATGGAGACCGCAATATAGTACTTAATGGAAGAATGAAGGCGATTAAAGCTGAAATCATAATTAAACTTATAACCAATATAAAAGATTTTTGGCTTTTGAAAAAGGTTCAAAATCTTAATTCATCTCAAGCTCCTTTAAAGCGTTAACAATTGCTTTAAACTCTTTTCTAAATAATATCAATAAATCGTAACTTACCACCCACCTTATTTTGCACGTTCGTCTTAGTATTGTCCATTAAGTATCTGGGACATTTTTCCTATTATAATAGAGTAGTCGTCAGCCTTGGTGACATGTAATAGGGCCCAGTTGTTATCACTGTGCCAATAGTTTCTAATGTGTTGTATTAAAAATGAACAACATGTATATACATACAATCCCACTTAATATTTCGACAGTTTGAACACAGCTAAAACTTTCTTCATTTCTACTGAGGCACCATCGTAGTTGTCCAATGAGAAAGTCACTGTTTATTTCAACCCTCGTAGTATTGCCTCTGCAAGAGATTCTTCTTTTGTGCTTTCAACAAACACTAAACTTAAAAAAATCTTCACGAATCAAAAATAGGTTTTCCTCATATCTATTAATATATCCTCTTCATTTGCTTTGATTATTATATTTATTATTATTATAAATTAAAATTAGGAGACTCAAGTTATCAAAAATATTTGAGTATAAATAATTTAGTTCAGATCCCTTGAACCCCTCCTGACTACGGCTTTATATACCGGTATATATATATATTATATATATATATATATATAGTATATATAGTATCAGGTATAATGGCTGATTATATGACTATATGGTAGGGGATGTACCGTATACGCAGACAAAGAGCGATACCGATACTGATCCCCGGATACTCTATTTTTTTTAGGTGCCGATACCGATACCGATACCGATACCGATAACTTTAATTAATCTGTAATAAATGTATCGCGTATGCCGGTTGGGAGGGGGTGGGTCCTCATGCGTATCAGAAGGTGAGGTGGACTTCGCTGGTCATTCTCAGATTGGCATCCCTGTACAAAAAATACTTAGTCATTTATATTTCATATTTGGTTGTGCCAAGTTATATTTATTTTATAAATAAAATATAAATAGTTACCTTTAAGGAATAGATAAAGGCAAATATAAATATTAATAACTTTTTTATGTGTGTGTTTATTCAAAAAAATTTCCATTTCCATTTTCCAAGTAAGTATTTAACAAAGTTTGCCCTAGCTAAGCTTTTAATGTTTTCAAAACATGATTACGGGAGATTACAAGAAAGATTCTTTACTTAGCTACAATATACAGAGAAATAAAAATAATGTAAAGAAAGAGACCTCAATGTAATCAGCCGAAAGTAAAATAAAAAACTTCTATTCTCCAAATACATGACATAGAGTAAAGATACTCGCCTTTAAGATATGAGTTTCATTCAATTACGTCAGATTCAAAAATTCACTAAATGGTGATGCAAAACATATATGCTTTCGACTAGCCATCTGGCGAGAAACTTGTTTCCTTTTTGGGAGTGTTTACATTCCTATATAAACCTATCACTTAGGAATACGTCTCTCTCGCTCGTCGATGGAATGATAGGTAGGGTTCTCCTGGATAATTAGTTTTGTGCCTTGCAATGATACTGATAATCGAATGAGTCAACGCTTGGGCGGGCCGAGGGTTGAGCTATATATGGTAGCCGGCGTGGCCGCGATGAAGTAGGGATTCTCTCTGTTAGGCGCAGCATCTCAATGTTTTTTCGTAGAGCCCTCAATCTCTCTTTCACAGTTGTGCGAAATTTTGAATTTCTTTGCTCATACCAGGGGACCTTTTGATTTATGTTTACGATGGAGTGGTTCCCTGGTGGTGGGATGCTTTGAAGGTGAATGCAATTTCGGCCATGACTTATCAAAGTCTAACATATTCCAAACGATCCTCATCTTCAGTGGTTTAATTTGCTGACAAAGCCAGCCATCGTCACTATCGAGTGCTGTGCCGGAGGGGTTGCAGATAAGGGCGGCTTCCACTTCTCTCGCTCTCTCTTTTTTTTTTTTTTTTTTTTTTTCTTTTTTTTTTATTTTTGTCCTTATTAGCTCCTCGTTATGCTATTCTTAATGCATTCTAGAAGTGGGTTCAACCGTCGTGAGGTTGCCATTCTTGGGGCTTTTTTTTCCAGCTAGCTTTAAGGAATTCCTTATTAGAACCTTTTATTTAGTTTTTTTTTTTTTACAAGTTGTCACCGCCGCTCACGGGCCAGAACCTATTTCACGGAGTGGGTTGTTGAACGCCTCGTAAAAATTCCGATCTAGACGCAAATTCACAGGCAGGATGAGACACAGACGCAGGCGTTGGTTTAAAGTGAGGGAATTAAATTGAGTAGGAAAAACACTGATGATGGAAGAGAATTCCAAACAGAAAAGAGGTGGCAGGAAAGAAAAGAAGCACGCGAGCGCCGCATGTCTGGAGTTACTGAACATCAACACAAACTTCATGTGTCGACACCAGAACCCTTGTGCTACGAGGGCGTCGTAAAGGTGGTGGGTACGCGAGTGGGAATAGGTTCCCTCTGAGCACTTGCGCTCTACAGTACCTATCAAGAAAGGGAATATAAGCACCAACATCGCGCCGCGAAAATATAAAGGGTCACGAGTGAACTAGAAAGTAGCAGGACCGAATTCTTTTGCCTTTGATCGACCCTATCCAAAAGCCGGAATGATAACCAGAGCTCCCGCCCCCTCACAGATATGAGGAGCAGTTACTCCGATACAAGGGCGGATGAGACTTGTATAGCTGGAGTAACTGAGAAGAGGAAAAAAAGTCTGGCACTCTAAACAGAACTCCCAGTTTCTTTGAGGCTGCCCTAGCAACCACTGTGATTTGAGGTTTTTCAAAATTGGCATCTTTTTGGTTTTATGCTTAAGGCTCAGGAGTGTTATATTGTCAACAGGAGAGACGAGAGGACCGTCGAAAGAGATATGAAAATTAGAAATGTTGTCTGTAGAAGAGAGAGAGAGAGATTTGTAGACACGCTTCCGGCCCCGCATTTTTTAAAGAATTAAATCTCACAAGCTTGAGACGACCCAAACCTGAAATTCTCTACCCGGACAAGCGAGAATAGAATCGGAAAGATTAAGACGAGAAGGCAATTCTAGAAGGTTAAAAGAGGGAGCTAGAATTGATATGAGGTTTGAAGGAAGCTGAAGTGGTCAAGTCATCGACATAGTGGTGGATAGGGGTTACGATGTGCAGGTCAGGAGATGAAGGATTAAAGCAGGATTAGAGTAGGAGATATAAGAAAGAAAAGAGTTGGTTTTGTTGATTGGAAAAGAAGTCGCCCCATCAACAACAGCCGACATTGAGCGATTTTGAAAGAAAGCTAACATAAGGAAGCAAAGAGAAGGAAGGAAACCCAAAGGAGGGGAGCTTGGAGAGCGTGACGCGTGCCATACCCGGTCAAGAGGGTTTGGATATGTCAAGCGCCAGCACAACAGGTCTCCCGTAGTTCCTAAGGGCCGAAACCCATAAATTCTGTTATAATAGGAAAGTATATAGTCGCCAGCTAGATCTCGGAGCACCGAAATAGCCGTATCTGGTAAATCAAGAAAGAAGGGAAAGAGGATTCCAGATGATCTAAGAAGTGTGATGAGTTGAAAAGGGTTTCAAAGATCTTAGGAAAGTAATAACAACGTGAGAGCTTTAATAAGTGGGCGATCGTTACGCAATAGGTATTCAGAAAGCATGCGATTTTTCGGAATAGGTTGGACATATGCGTCGCTTCTTCCCACTCACGAGGGAAAGTGTATTATTGAGGCATAGAGATATAGTTGAATACGAGGGGGGCGGAAGCACACTTCCTCAAGACTCGGAGAGGAATGCCATCCGCGGGTCCACCCGCCTTCCAACGTTCATAGATTTTCAGGAGCCTCATGCACCCGATGCAACGTACATGAAATTGGTATAGGTCTAAAGGCATAGGACTACGCGTGTAGTAGGAGGAAGGGAGGAGAAAGTGTAGGAATATACCGCCCAGAATCGTCCAGGGCTTGAATAGAGGAAAAATAGGAGGCCGACGAGATGATTGGCCTTTCAGTTGGAGTATTACTACAAATCCATCAGAGCGAATAAAGAGAGGAAAGCGATGAATGTTACAGAAGTTGTGTGTTGTTTTGTAGTGGTGGTTTGTGATGTTTGGGTCGTGAAGTGATGGTTGGTGGTTTGTCCGAGTATGTGAGTTGTTATGCTTGTGCTAGTTGTCATGTGTAGTTGGATGCGTATATGGGAGGGTTCAGGTTGGTGGGCTCATTTTGTTCGATTTAGTCATGGAGTGAGTGCGTGGGTTGTCTTGTGCGCGTTGTTTGTGTCGGATGAGGTTATTCCTGCTGTAGCAGATCGGTGGTTGTCTTAGGCGGGTGAGATGTGGAAAATTTGGCAACGAGGTGATAGGGAACGAGATTTTTCTTGCACACCTGGCGATATAGAGATTGTCTCTAGCCATGGAATGGCCAGGGGTATATCTGAGAGCAGCGATGAACATCGGATCTTTTGAGGAGAAAAAAGATTTAGTCCAAGAAGGAATTAAGCGGTCTGCTCATGGTTGTGAGCCCATTATTAACAGATTCAGTGTCCCTACTTTATTCTGGCCGATGGATGCTTGGAAGCGTCTTTAAGAGGTCACATTGAGATGCAGTCGACTTGCAATTTATAGTTAGCGTAGGAAGCAACGCAACGCCCTCCCAATTCGGGGCCTGATCAAGTGAGTGCCAGAAAAGACCGTCAGATACAGGGCAGGAATGGAGATGTTGGAGCGAGGAAGTATTAAAAGTAGTGCGGAAATATGAGGTTGTGTTCAGATTTACCTGATAGGGTAAGGTGAAGGTGGTGTATTTATAGTGAGAAGAGTGGACGGCCGATCGTATATGTGGTGTGTGTTGAAAACGTATGTATGCGTTTCAGATGTTTGTGTGTCCAGTGTAGGAATCTGGGTGGTTGGGCGAGCTGATCCGGATTTTTGTGTGTGATGGGGTGTGTCCTGGATTTACTATAGAGTTTGTGTCGGCTCTCATAGGCTGGTGGGTGGAGGAAGACGTAGGCTGATAGATTCGGCGTTCCTCCCTATCGGGCTATAATCATAACGAGAGGGAACTCCCAACAATTCGATGTGTTTATTGTTACAAGCTTCGAATGCTCTCGTCTTAGTAGTATTGTGTGTTGTACTCATGTGAAGGGACCGTTTCAGTATTTGGATGTGAGAAGATATATACAGTCTCGTGAGGAGAGGTAAGTAAGGTAATCAAAAAAGGCATGAAAACTCTGTTCTGTTAGGAGAACAGTAGCAGAAGCATAAGAAATATATTGTAGTAGAAGGAAGAAAGATTTTAAGCCACAGTAACATCGAAGTTATGAGATTCGAGATTCCTCGAGACGGTGTTACAGGAGTGTTTATGTTACCATAGG
>JABUQX010052042.1:0-21999 GCA_015478945.1 Trachelipus rathkii
GTTGCTTCGTTCAGTTTTCAGATTTGGGTGTTTAACCGTTTCCGCATTATCGTGAAAACGCTTTTTCGCGTTTTTCGTGCGCCGCGCTTCAGTGAGCAGTAATTTTTGTTTATGGATTATTTTTCTTACTCAGCGTGATCGATTAGATTACCATCTTAGAACCGATATGTTCTAAGCGATGAACATCAAAACTGTTATATAAATTCGGCGCCCAAATTCTTTTTAAGGTGTACTTTTAACATTTACCAAATGATCTCAATAGTTTCTTTGAGTTTACTTTAACTAGGTCAATTCTAATTCTAGCTTTTTAATAAAGTAAAAATCGAATTGAATTGAAGTTCAAAGACCAATTTCCTTAAAGTATTTATCTAACTTCTTCTTGAATGAATCGATGTTGCTGCTGTTCACTATTTCATAAGAGAGACTATTCCACTTCTCAATTACATCGTAAGTGTGAAATTTTTTGCAATATTGATTTGAAATCGTTTATGACAAAGTTTATGCCCATTACTCCGTGTTATATCATTAAAATCATATCTAAGGAATTGCCTGTAATCGATATTGTCAAATTTTTTTAGTATTTTGAAAACTATTAATTTTCCTCTCAATCTTCTTGTCTCTAAAGAATGTTTATCTAATTCACGTAGTCGCTGCCCGTATGACTTATCTCTCAATTCTGGTATTAATTTGGTTACCCTTTTTGAATTCTTTGAATTTTTCTATGTCATTTTTGAGGTATGGACTCCAAAACTGAACTGCGTATTCCAGATGAGGTCTAGCTTATGTTTTATAGAGAGGAACTATTATACTTTTAGATTTATATTCGAAATTTCTGGCAATAAAGCCTAGAGCTTTATTTGATTTTTTAACAGCTTCAGCACATTGGTTCGGAAATTTTAAATCAGTATTAACTAATACCCCTAGATCTTTTTCCTCACTGACAACTTTGATAACTGAGTCACCTATTTTGTAATCATATTCATTGTTCCTAATTTCGAAATGTTTAACCTTACATTTATTGGTATTAAATTTCATTTATCATTTTTTTTACCAATTTACAATCTTATTCAAATCGCTCTGGAGTGATTGATAATCTTTTTCGCAATTTATGCGATTTCCAAGTTTCGTGTCATCAGCAAATTTCGAGATATTGCTTAAAATATCATCATCCATGTCATTTACATATATAATAAACAGTATAGGACCCAGGACAGATCCTTGGGGTACACCACTAGTAACATTCGTCCAATCTGAGCATTCACCATTGATAACGACTCGTTGTTGTCGATCCGAAAGCCAATTTTTAATCCAATTTAAAAGTCTTCCTCGAATACCATGAGCTATAAGGTTTTACAATAATCTTTGCGAGGGACGGTATCGAATGCCTTTTGAAAATTTAGTAAATGACATAAAAATTAATAATTATCTACTCCGTTAATAACCACTATATGAAAAAATTCTAGTAAATTTGTTAAGCATGATCTATTTCTTCTAAAACCGTGTTGGGAATTCTTGAGCAATCCATGATCTTTAAGATGTGCAACTTATCTATTAGTTAGTATTGCTTCAAATAATAATAATAATAATAATAATAATAATAATAATAATAATAATAATAATAATAATAATAATAATAATAATAATAATAATAATAATAATAATAATAATAATAATAATAATGATAATAATAATAAAAATAATAATAATAATAATAATAATAATAATAATAATAATAATAATAATAATAATAATAATAATAATAATAATAATAATAATAATAATAATAATAATAATAATAATAATAATAATACTACTACTACTACTACTACTACTACTACTACTACTACTACTACTACTACTAATAATAATAATAATAATAATAATAATAATAATAATAATAATAATAATAATAATAATAATAATAATAATAATAATAATAATAATAATAATAATAATAATAATAATAATAATAATAAAATAATAATAAAAATAATAATAATAATAATAATAATAATAATAATAATAATAATAATAATAATAATAATAATAATAATAATAATAATAATAATAATAATAATAATTTTTCAAAAAATTTCTACACTTTTACATTTTAATAATGTCGATAACATTTTTTTCAACTTTTATTCTTTGATGTCAAACATTTTTCTCTTTCGGAATTTATTTTTCAAGTAAAGTCTTAGTTTAAAAATAATAAAAACCATTTTGGAATTTACACATTCTATAAAGATATTCTATATTCTTTTTACCATTGTTTTTATTCATATTTTTAAAGATATTATTATTATTATTATTATTATTATTATTATTATTATTATTATTATTATTATTATTATTATTATTATTATTATTATTATTATTATTATTATTTGTAGATTTGTTTTGAATTTTCAAGTTTTATTCCTACAATAATCACAGCTTATCCCTTCCAAAATCTTTAACTCCCAAACTGCCAAAATGTCGTTTCTAACTTATAACAAATTATTTTTTTTCATATTCCTTTTCAATTTCCCAGTTGCACAAAATTCTATTAGCTAAACAAACTCATCCGCACAGAGATTCAAGAAATTTCAATAACGGTGAGAAGTTTGAAGAATGAAAAATTGATTTAGTGGGTACGCGATTGAAACTCGAAATAAGGAAAATTGAACAGTACGAATTGTCATACAAGAATATAAAATGAAATAATTGCCGTAAGCGCATTCAATTTCCGAGATAAATACGAAGGTTGAGGAATTTCTGTTCACAAAATTTTAGACATAAAAAAAAGAGCTAAGATGGAAAAATTAGAAGGTTACTTCATGGATAAATTTATACAAAAGAAAAAAAAAGAGCTCATGAATAAAGGGAATGATGTCAAAGGCATCACTTAGTTCCACTAATTGTGGAACAGACACGCGTCACAAAAAGGAAACTTGTGATAATAATATAACGTTCATCGTGAGGTAGAAACAAATGATAATAAATATTTATAGGAATAACATGTAAGAGAAAGGCAACTGAAGTAATAAAGCCATTAACATAGGATTACAAAGAGATAATGCGGTAAAATAAGTGATAATAAGAAGGGAAAATAAAATATAGAATTATCAAAGGAATAATGAATTTAGACCTTAATAAAAACAGAAGGATTTAGTGATCAACAACGAGATGTTTTGATTATCAATTATTTCTTATAGGCTTATATTATTATTATTTTATAAATTATTTGTATTATAATTATTTTTAATTAATTTATATATTATTTTTATATTTAATTAATTATTTCAATATTTTATATTTCATTATTATTATTATTATTTATTGAAGTTATTAATTATTTCATTTATTATTTATATATAATTATGTATATTAGTATTTTATATATTTTATTAATTATTACTATTTTTTTTTTATTTAATTTTTCTATTATATTTATCTTTATTTTTGAAATATGTGTATTAGCATATTATTTATTATTATTATTATTTAAAATTATTTCTAAATTATAATTTAGTATCCAAAGATAGTTACAAAGTTTATGAATGTTAGTTCCAAAATATAGAAACAAAGTATATGTATGGTATAATTAATATATCAAATAAGTGTACTGTAAGAGTAGGATCGACTCTCAATATTTATTAAAGTTTAAATAATGATCTTATTAGTATATTAATGACATTATTACATTGAGTACATTAAATTTTTTTTTAACAATTTCTAAGACTTCAATGTTTTATAAATCGGATCTAATTCAGATTAAAGATTATTATTTATTATAGTTGTTTTGTTCATTTATAAGGGAAAAGGTGGCCTTTACAAATAGAGTCTTGAATTTTTTTTTGAATTTATGTTAACTCGAAAAAGTATTTTTTAAAAATAGCGAGGTTTAAATTTTACGTGTAAACTTCCTCCTAGATTATAGTTTTTGAATCAGAAAAGTAATTAGTGCGCTTTATTAATTTTAACTTTTACAATACGCACAACAACCTAAATTTAAGCGGCTACAGCTCTAGCGGGAGATACGAGGAAGAGATTGAATAAGAAGATTCGATCCCGACTTAGGTGACTTCTTCTTCTCTCTGTCTCTTCTTTCTTCTTGGCTTTCTTCTTGCCTTGCTTCTGCTCTTTACTTGTATGCACTCTTGAGCTTCTGCGTTCCCCAGAGTAGAGGAGAGAGAAGTTGTAGAGAGAGATGGCTGAGCGAGATCGCGCGAGTAGCCGAGAGAGACTATCAGAAGAAGAGATGCCTGACGAAATTGCTAGATTTTCTGCGAGAGAGAGAGCGTAGAGGAAAGGGTCAATCAGAGAGGTGGAAGGTTTCCATCGGGAATACTGAATGCTAAGGATTTAAGTTTTTCGAATAATCCTTTCTTCGGCTTCGTTGTACCTTCGACCTTAGCACTTAGACCATCGAACTTAGCACTTAGACCTTCAACTTTAGCACTCTAGCCTTTCGACGTCGACTTAGCACTTAAACCTTCGAATTAGCACTTAGACCTTCGACGTTAGCACTTGACCTTCGACTATGCACTTTAGACTTCGATCTTAGCCAATGCTTTAGCCTTCGACTTTAGCACTTAGACCTTCGACTTGCACTTAGACCTTCGACTTAGCACTTAGACTTCGACTTAGCACTAACCCTTCGACTTAGCACTTAGACGCTTCGACTTTTATACGTTAGACCGTTCGCCTTTAGCTCTTAGACCATTCGACCTTAGTCTTCTAGACCTCTCGACTTAGCAGCTTGGAGACCGTTAAGGCGACTAATAGTCCTTAGACCTTGTCGACGCCTTAGCACTTAGAGTCCGGGTCGACTTAGCATATAGTATTCGTTCAACAACGTCACTATATCTGGGCGTGTCAGGACGAGGTTTTGATGACACGGAAGCGAAGGCGGAAGAGAGAGAGAGGAGCGGTCGGCGAAAAGGGTCACCGAATGCGGGATCACCGTTAGGAAGCGAGGTCGTTGTTTGCGGTTCGGACCTTCGAAACGTCAGCGTGAGATAGGGAGTAGATAGACGCGGATGTCGCGCTTACGGATGAATGCGAGAGAACGGTCAGCGCTGAAGGCGGCGGCGGGCTGTGCCACGAAATACGCCGAATTAAAGGCTATGGAGAAGGGCCGAAGAACATATCGTCTGCATCAACCGATTAGATGACGTGATAGTAAAGTAGACGGAGCTGGAGTCGGGGCGAACTGCGAATAGTAGAGGTCGCTAAATTTGGTGTGAAATTCGAGAAAAAGAATAAGTATTGAACTATAGAAGAAGTTATTTGTGAGATATCGGGTTCTTGAGCAAAGATATGTTAAGAGAAAGGCAAGGCTTATAGCCAGAACGCTATCAGACTTGATAAACTGTAGACTTTGACGTAGCTGAGCCAGGACGGCGGTGGTGTCGAGCTGATGATGATGTAGCTATTAGGATTGCGAAGATAGCCATACACTACGGCGACAGAGATGAGCCAGGAGGTTATTTATTAGCATGGGTCAAGTCGTAGTCGAGAGCGGTGGGTGAGCGTAGGGTCGAGCGTGGGTTGAGCGTGAGTTTGAGCATTGGGTTGAAGCGTGGGTTTGAGCGTGGGTTTTGAGCGTGGGTTGATCGCTGGGTTGAGGTGGGTTGAGGTGGGGTGAAGCGTGGGTTGTGCGTGGGTTGAGCGTGGGTCGAGCGTGGGTCGTTGAGCGTTGGTCGAGCGTGGGTCGAGCGTGGGGTCGAGCGATGGGTCGAGATCGTGGGTCGACGCGGTGGGTGCGAGTCGTGAAGTTTGAATACGTTAATTTCCCCGTTCGAGAATATAAAGTCAATTGTTTTGAGTTCGATTGTTGCTTTTGTCTCTGACCGGTGTCGTTCTGTTTTGTTTGTTGAACTAATATAGGAGTCGAAGGTCTACAAGATAGCAAAATTCGGAACAATAATATTTCGAGCGGTGAGAGAGAGCTTTTTGGATTTAAATTCTTCTTTTTCTAAATGATTTTTTTTAGGATTATTCCAAATTTAGTAATACCTCATTCTGACTTATATCCTACCAGATTTGAATTCAACCTGTTGACGTTAACGTCACTAAGTATGGGGGTTGAAGTGATAGTTTGTACCTTAAAAGGTGTTGCGCAAAGAAGGTTGAGACGGGTTCGGTTCCCTTTTTCGAAACTCGTACTTAATAAGTATATAGTGTAGGCCTTATCGATAGGAACGCAAAAAGCGCTGAACGTACTTTCAAATGTCCATCCTTTTTATATGATTGTAATTAAAATATTACGGCGGGGGCTTACAAGCTTCTGATCATCGAAACCGACATATCAAGGCGAGTGAGTTGATATATTGCGTTCAAATCCTTTAAATGATAATTTTATGAAGAACTTCCTAACAAATACAAAAGGAAAATATTTCTTAATCCCCATTTATCTTTTTTGTTCAATAATTTTTTTTATTCTCGGATTTGCACTCATGAATTTACGACATTCCATATTCGCACTCATAACCTTTGGAATTAGCTATCTTGACCTTCGACTTAGCACTTAGACCTCTTAATCTTCGTACTTTTAGGCACTTTAGACTTCTTTCGCTTCGTCTACTTTTAGTAATCCTTCGGACCTTTAAGCGATCTTAGACCTTGCGATCTTAGCAGCTTAGAGCTTTTGCGACTTATATCTTAGACTCAGCTTTCGACTTAGCTCTTAGTATCCATCGTCTAGCATTTAGATCCTTTCTGACTTAGCTTAGTAGAGCCTTCGAGCTTTAGCATTTAGACCTCTTTCGACAATTATTAAATCCAGTTTGCCGTTCGAAACGTCACTATAATCGAGGTTTACACCGATGGTTTGTTCCTAAAACAAGCGTTCAGTCTACGATCACTGGTTAAGGCTGCGGGGGGTTCTTTCGTCTTTTTTTTTCAGAAGTATCCTTATTTACGTAATAACAGTACACTATATTATTAGTGTCCCCCTTACGTGGAATCGATAGAAGTCGCGAACGCTTTCAAATAGTGGCTCTTTTAAAAATTACCCTATATTGATTAAATACTAGTGAATTTTCTCTGATTATGGGACACTCATAGGATAGGTTTACTCCCTGATTCGGAACTGATATTGAAGACGTCGATGAGGTCCTAATGTTGCGAGAATATATCCCGAGAAAAATATTTCAAAAGTAATTATTAAATTTTTTGTGTATTATTTCTTTGAGAAATTGTTAGTTTAGCACTTATACCTCGACTTATGATTTAGACTCTTCGACTTAGCTCCGGAAGTATCGGTAATATCCTTTTGCCAACTGTGGTGCGAGCCGTGATGACGCGGTGAGATGTAGAGCGAAGAGCATACAAGCACGGTCGTGAGCGTGAGCGAGGGATTTAGCATGGGTCATAGCGTTAGGATAACAACACATTTAAGATAGTAAGCGATAAATAAGCACGTACTAATGTGGTCGACGCGTGGGGTTGAGCGTGGTTGAGCGTGTGATTGATTGGGTGAGCGTGGGGTTTGAGCGTGGGTTTGAAGCATGAGGTTGAAAGCCTGCTAATAGCGTGGGTTTGAGCGTGGGGTTGAGCTTTAGGAATAAGAGTGAGTTGAGCTTGTATTTGATGTTGCATTGAGCGTGGGTGGAACCCTGGGGTACGCGGGGCCGGGCGGCTCGGTCAGTTCCGGTTCGGTCGCGACCTCGGCGTCGGGTTCGAGCGTGGGCTCGGTGTCCGTGTCGGGCTCGTGCGTGGGAGTGCCGAGAGTTCGTTTGTTCGTCTGACCGTTCATTTAACAAACCAGCCAAAAAAAAAAAAAATAGCTTTAGTCTCACTTGGCCTCCCGGTTTTTGTTTGTTATTCATTTTTGTTTTGTCCTGAAACTAATATAACCGTCGCCATTTTTCTATCAGGTCCTAAGTGACAAATTCCCGAACCATATATTTCCACTTCATTATCTTTTGGAAACTGTATATATTTCCTCTGCTCGATTTTTTTGAGATTTTCCTGACACTTAGAGCTTGTGGACCTACTCACTTATTTCGGCAGCTATCTCCCGTTGCTGAACGTACTGATACCTGGGGTTCTGAGAGTGTGAGTGGTATCGCTCATTCTATCATCTTCGTTCTGAAAAGATGTTGCGCGAGTCACAGGTTTTATTTGTATTTGTTTCCTTTCTTCGGTTTCCCACTTTCGAAAACTGATCACTTATAGTATGTTACGGTGTGTCGCCTTGGAGCGGGGGGAAATAGTCGCAAAAGGCAGAGTTTGCTGTAGACGCTTTTGGTCACCAATGCCTAGAGCGGTGTTCATCTATTGTTTGTATACAATAACATTTCAGTTATCTTTCATCCAATCAGATCATTAGGGCTGTGGAGAGGCCGGCGGGTTCCAATTTTATGGGTCACCACGTTATTTTAGGGTGCTGGTGAAAACCGTTTGAACCCTGAAGGGTAACGGCGAACTGATATAGGCAAAAAAAGAAATTTCGAAGGTGGCGGTGAGTTAGATCAGTTTCACTAAATAATTTGGACTAACAAGTAATTTTTGTTTGTTAATTTTCTTTTTCTTTGAGAAATTTTAAGATTTTAGCAACTTCAGAACCTTTCGAACTTAATCTTAGAAACTTTCGACTTAGCTCTTTAAGACCTTCGATTATACTTAGACCTATCGTTTAGCATTAGACCTTCGACTTAGCACTTAGAACTCTTCTTCGATGATAGCAACATGATAGACCTTCGACACTAAGCACTTAGAACCTTGCTTCATTTATTTCGACACTGTAGACTCAGACTCTCGAAGGACCTTCTAATTTTCGATCTTTAAGATCTCCACTTGAGACTTCGACTCAGTTTAGCACTTGAGACCGGACTATGCTATTTATACTTAGACTTCTTTTGGGCTGCTCGACTCTAGCAGCTTAGACTTCGACTTATACTGTAGAAACCTTCGACTTAGCTATTTAGACGCTTACGGAGCTTTACTAGACCTTCCGACTGTTAGCAACTCTAGCACTTCGAACTTTCGGTAAATACCGCTGGTAGACCTGTGGGTAAAGCACTTATACGTACTGTATTAGAACAAAAAAGTGTCTCGCTTTTTATAGAGCACCTTTCTGTTTATATTATATATGTTCTGTTTTAATCGTTTGTATATTTTGTTATATTAATTTCATGTTGACATCATTCTCGGGTCAAGGGGCAAAAAAAAAGCAAAAAACTCATAAAACTCTGGAGGGGTTAAAATAATATAGACATATAGCATAATTAGGGATAATAGAGGGTGTTTTAGATAGAGATTTTACGCCTATACTATTAAAGGAAATAATATGAAATTTAGTAGGATGTTCTATACTTCTGCTCACTAAACGTCATTCTGCTTTGTTTTTTTTCTTAACTCGCAATCATATCTAACATGTTATTGTATGGCATAAGGTAAACACTAACAAACATCTAATATTCATATGAGCAATAAATCTGATCTCATACTACGGACCTTACTAACATAATCTAACACAAGCTGGAGTACTCGGTCTTTAAAGATTGATATCCTATTGTCAAAGATTCATAGAAAAGTTTAAACACAACCTTCTATCGTATTAAATTATTTAAAAAAATACGATAAGGGTTTCTTCCCTGATGTTACTATAATTTAAGAAGACTTTGCCAACATGAAAAAGCTCTTTGAATAGTAAAATATTCACTATTAAATATAAAATAAAGAGATAAAGATGTAGATGATAATAGGTATTTTCCTTTTTTAAAGGTATAAAATATTGATTACGACAATAAAAGTCTGATTTATTTTAAAAGCTACTATTATTTCTAGTAACCTAAACATATAAATCAATTTTTGTTACACAATTATTTTTTTCTTTTACTTTATTTAAAATTTTAATCTATCATTTTTCAAATTGAAGAGAATTTCAACAAAAGAAAAATTTAATATTTTTCTTAGTATTAGTAGAGAAACTAACTCCACTTCAGTATAGAAAGAGAAATTATCTTTTGGTGTCGGCTACCCTGTTCCAGTGATAGAAATAGGCTGGGTAGAATTCATTGGTTATTCACTCTTTTCTTTTCGAAAGCGCATGTGATGATGATGAAGCGCAACATTATGTTATTGTGTTCTAATGCTGAAATTTCATATTAATTATATTTTTTTTTATATATATATATATATATTATATATACTATATATATATTATATATATATATATATTATCATTTATATATATATATTATTATATATGTTATTAGAATATTTTTATTTTAATATATAGATCAGATATAATTATTCATTTATATATATATATATAAATTCTATTTATAATAATATTTTAGTTATTATTATGATTTTATAAATATATTGGTAGTAGTGGTTTTTGGGTGTGGGAGAAATGAGATGGTGGAGGTGATTGGTTTTCTGTGAGAAAAGGTATGTCGTGTAGAAATATGCTTTCTTTAACAATTTATCTCTATATGTATAACTAGAGTTTTGTGTACGGGTGGCGATTAGTAATCGAAGTGATAGTATGAATTGTTTTGGTTGGTGGAAGAAGAGATGTTGAAAGTATGTGTGGGTGTTAATCGTTCAAGGTTTAGGATATGATTATGGATATATGTTGTTCTAAGTAAATAAGGTTAATGTGGGATTGGATGGAGAGGAAGGGTGATGGGAGGGAGGTTAATTAAGGAGTAGAGTTTAAGCGAACAGGTAATAAAGGATATGATAGTATGTAAGTAGGGTGCCTGAAGTGAATTTAGATTGACATGTGAAACTGAACTGAACATATATGGGAGCAATGAAGGAAGATTTTAGCGTGGATAAAGTATATGGGCTGTTCTAACGATGAAGTAAAATTGTTAAGCCAGTGAAGTGGCTGGAAGAAGACGTGATTGGCAGAGAGGTTAAAAGTAAAAAGAAGAGTGGTTGATGTACTAAAAGAAAATGATGAAATTTCAAATGAAAGATGCTTGGGATTATATTGGGGAGGAAAGAGAAAGGCTAAAAGGTGCATAGTGAAGAAAGAAAGAAGTGGATCAATGAACAGTTTGGGAAGGAGGATGATGGAGTTACACAAGGGATTAGGAAAGCTCTTTCTGGAAGGTGTGAAAGGTGATGCAAGGGTAAGGGTAAACAGAAGAGCGGTTGTTGAATGTTAAAACAATGATGAAGCTCCAAGAAGATTTGGATTAATTGACAGCCTGGTGGTCCTTAAGGAAGTATTAGAGGAGAAGAAAGAGGAAATAACGTGTTTGGAAGAGAATGAATTGGGGATTTACAGGGAATAGCAACGTTTTCCGATTAAGAAGGAGAGATAAGATGTAAATATAGGGGTCTAGAATAATGATAGGATGGTGCTTTTGAACATAATGACATGGATGTGAGGGAAGTGGGTGGATACGAAACTTCGTAATTTCACATATGTTAAAGTAATGAAGAGGGTGATATGATGTGATTGGTTTGAGGTGGCAAGAATGGGAATTAGGTTATTTTGGGGATGAGGTTATTCGCAAAGAGGAGGTAATGGGTAAGTGAGAAAGTTGAAGAATGGTAAGTCTGCAAGGTTAGAAAATTAACTGGGGTGAATGATCAAGAGGGAGGCCGAGATGGTGATTTGATTTTTTGGGGATTGGTGAAGTTGTGTATAGAATTGGTTTATGGGGGTAATAAGTTCAAGGGGATTTGGAGGGAGGAGGAGCAGTAATCGTACCCCTTATATAGGGTAGGAAAGGGGAAGATGTAGAATTATAGGGAATAAAGTTATATTGACTGTTTGTGGGAAGGTATTATTGCTGTAGGTTTGTTGGTTCGATAAGAGGGTGCGCGGGTCGTGACTGATGGATTGATTGGTGAAAGACAAGTGCTTTTAGGTGTAAGGAGTGTTTTGGATCATCTTTCATTGAACAAAATTGATTGAGAAATGGAAGGGAGAAGCACGAATAAAGGTAGGTAATTAGTTTTATGGATTTGCAAAGGCGTTATGATAAGGTTAAAGGGAAGCTACTGGAGTAGTTAGTGATAATGGTGTTGGTGGTAGCTTCTGGGATGAATCAAAGTATGATATGAAGGATAGGGTGAGGCGTGTGGGGTAAGAATATTGTGTCAATGGTGATGAGATGTGTTAAGGTTGATAGCGGAGTGAGCCCAGTGGTTGTATGCATCCTTTGTTATTCAATTTGTATCTGGTGGGGGTTATGAAAGAGAAAATTCGGTTGGGGAGAAATGGTAGTTGAATTGATGGGAATGGATTGAGTGGAGGGGGTGCTAACTATTTATTTAATGCGGATGTGATTATGGGTTTTTTGTGTGGCGATCCTGAAGGTTTGAGAGGATGGTAGAGAGATTTTGGGAAGGGTGTGTAAAAGGAGGGCTTGAAAGTTAACGTAGGATAGAGTAAGGTTATGGTTGTGACTGAGGACAGTCCTGAGTTGTGAAGTAATAGTAGATGGTGAGATCAGCTGGAACAGAAGGTCTGAGTTTTAATAATATTTAGGAGTAAGTTGTGGATGACGAAGGGACACGGAATGATGCGGAGTGGTAGAGGAAAAGTTTTGGAATGGGCAGGAAGGTGGCGTGAATTTAATGGTGGTGAATGTAAGGGAACTAGTTTTTGAGTGGGCAGGGTCTTATCATGGAGGGGTTATCGTTGTTTGAATCATGTGTTTTGTATAGAGTGTTGAGACTATGTTGGAATAAGAAGTATATGCTTAAAGTTCATGTGTTGAAAATGGAAATCTAGGGGTGTGCTAAAGGGTGTGAGAAGAAATTGAATAAATGAGGAGAATCGGAGCGTAATTTACAGATGAGTATGTTGGTGTGAGAAGAGGGGCGAATGAGAGAATAAATGTAAAGTATGTTGAGATGGTTTTGGTCATAGTGGTGGAAAGATGATGAATGATAGCTCCGGGTGGTTAAGCTGGATGTATAGTGGCGAGATGTGTTGGGAATCGACGGGCTGGGAGACGGAAGAAAAAGTGTGATTGAGTAGTAAATCGAATGTTTAAGGAGTAGAAATGGTGATATGTTTGGGTAGATGCGTAAGAAGAAGGTTATATAACAGGGGGTTGATGCGGGGGGTTTAGGTGAGGGGTTGGTTGTGGCCCACACCTGGGCAAGGATTGAATCCTTACATTATTGGACGATCTCCATAGTGGAGGGTCCGTTCTGGTGGTCCAATGAGACTCTAGGGTGGATTTCTGGGATTTTGGACGGATTTTCAATAATAATGGGGTAACGAGGGGGGGGCGGGATAAGGAGGGCTGGGGCTTGTCTTTTTTTTCGATGTTTTTTGTTATACTCTTCTTCCTGGGCTTTCTTTTCCCGGATGCATGTAGGGACCTTACTCCCAATCTTGGGGAAATAAGAAGGAGATAAAAAGAGAAATATATATTAATTATTTATTATTCTGTGGTATATTTTATATTCTATTATATAATAATATTATAATACCATAAAGTATTAATATTATATATACTATATATTATAATATATATATTCTTATTATATATTATATATATATATTGACTAATTTACTAAAATCTTATTATTTTTTTTAGATTTACAGGAAAGAAAGTGACGACCATAATTTGAAGAAGGTCCATTTTTTTCTTATATAGTAATTACATAGTGATTAGTGTAAATGTTATTTTATTAGTAGTATTTTATAGTTTTGCCTATTATTTTTGAGAGGATTTTGATAATTTTAAATTAGAGAGTTTGATAGGTATTGACTTTGTATCATCTGTAGTATTCTCGTTTAGTTTGTACAAAGGGGGATTTTGTTATATTCTCACGCTCTCGCTCTCTCTCTCTCTCTCTCTCTCTCTCTCTCCTTTCTTCTCTTCTTCTCTCTCTCAGGTATAAAATGAAGCGAGAGGTATAATTATTAAATAGTCCACTATCAAATATTCTTATATTATTGTTATCTTACGATCTTGACAAAGTGATTCAACTTTAAACATCTCAGCCACTTTTTTCGACTTCAAGATTTTTCTTCAGGTGAGTTATTGTTGATTCGTATCAGAGAATTTTATCAAACTGGTAGCAGAAAGCATAGTTACGAGGCCAAAAAAGTGAAGAAGATGCCAGATTCAGACAAAGAAAAAATTGAAGGAGGTAGACCAGGAGATATAAACAGAATTGCCATAGGGCTTTATGGGGATGAGAGGGAATTTTTGAGAGAGTGGGAACGAAAAAGTAAAAAATGGTTCTCATAGAAAAGAATATGTCAGATACCCAGGATTAGAGATTAAATTAAGACTAGGTGGAGAAGCTTTTCAAACAATTGAGGAAGTAAAAAATGAAGATCTCATTAAGGGAAGGGAGGAGTCGCTAATATAGAAATTGGGATTAAGATATGGTAAAGACAAGATCACGGACCAATTCTATATGAGAGAATTTTTCAATATTGCAAAGAAGCAGGAGGAAGATATGCAGACATTCGTTGAAAGGTTTGGAAGAATGTATAATGAATGCGAAACAGCTAGAGGAGGGACTATGACAGAAGATATGAGAGGGTATCTTCTTTTAGAGAGAAAGTGTATAGATGAAGATAAGAAACAATTGGTTTTAGCCAGTTATGGAAAAGAGGCAAATTTTTTTCGAAGTAATAAAAAAGATGTTGATAAAATGATTTTCCTAAGGCAGTAAATATGCAAGGAAGATAGGAACTGAGAGGGAAAATGGTGGAATTAGCGATACTAAGAAGGAAAGAATAGCAAGGGGAAACTCTACTGAGGTTCGTGTTAAGAGTAACGAGTGTGTAAAATATCAGATAGATATCATAATGCCAGCAGTGCCAAAGACGGGGAAACACATAGAAACTTTACAGTATTTAGAGAAGGTGAAATCAAAAATTAAAGTAAGAATAATGAAGACGAGAAAGTAAGCTGTTTCAGAGTAGAAAAAGAGGAAGATGAAGTATATGGAGACATAGAAGGAATTCTAGACACAGGATGTACAAAGATACGGAATGAGATTGACGTAAACGGAACCGATACTGGAATTTTGGATCATACCGAAAGCATAACATCAAGAGAAAAAGAATAGGAAAGTTTGGCGATTGAGAAAGGTAAAGTCTGAAACCCGCTTAAAAGTATAGGGATAATACAGGAAATAGGAGTTATAAAAGTTTTTTAATTTTAAAGCCTGGGGGGAGGTATTAGAAGGATATCATGGGTAGATTGGTAGAGAAACTATGGAAAGACTGAAGATGAGTGTTGATATGAGAAACAAAAGTGTGAGTGACTTGAGCAAGGCTAATAAGAGCTTAAGGGACGGATATGAAGAAAGTTAGTAAAGTAATTAGGAAAATAAGAGGAGAAGAGTTAAAGATATTAAAAATGGAGGAAGTTTGAGAAGGGTAGAATTAGGGTTTTGAAATGTTAAGAGATACGTCCATTGGTGTAATGTCGAACAAAAGGAAAGAAACCACAATAAGGTTATGATAATTTTTTTTTGTAGATTAAAGTGAACAAATGTGGTAAAAACATATTTTTGGGAATCTGGAGTTGTGGCAAGAGTGGGAGAGATTCAAGCCAATAGATAGCAGCAAAAGGAAACGTTAGCATTATGAAGAAACTGAGACAACCACTTATTTGAAAAACATATTGGAAGAAATTACAGGTGAAAATGTTCCTATAGAAATAAAAACTGATAGCAAAACAATGACTAAAGCAATTTATTCCATTTCGGGAGTGATGAGTAAAAGATTGAGGATAGACATCGTTGTAAAGAAATGATAGAAATGAAAGAAATAAGTAACATGGATAAACACAAAAGCACAGATAGCTGATGTGTTAACGAAAGAAAGAATGAGAGCCGACAACATGAGGCTATATGTTGAAGGAAAGAGGACGGGAGAGGAAGAAGAGAGAGAAGAGAAAACTGGTTTAGATGATTAATTGAAGAAGGATTTCCGTTTTTTTCCTTATATAGTGATTACATAGTGGTTAATGTAAAATATTTAATTTTATTAGTAGTATTTTAATTTTTTCTTTTATTCTTTAGTATCTTTAAAAAAAAAATCATTTCCTAAATTTTGCTCTTTCTTCTTTCTATAAGTCTTTCAATTTTTTATTATTATTATTTCACCTCGATAATAACATCTCCTCTTCCCTGTGTATTTTCAATGAACGTTATTTTACCTAATTCATAAGTAAAAAATTATGCTAAAAGATATAAATAAATATATATACAGTATATATTATCATATGATGTCATATTCTCCCAATGCATTTTTTCTGCTCTACTCTTCTCAGTAACCATATTTTAGACTGTGTGTGTTATGTGTGTACGATGGCAACTCGAATGATGGTCTTCCTCAGGAACAATCCAATATTAGGTTCTTTCATTGGTCCCTCCTAACATAAGAATTTTTGACGAAAGTCAGAATTTAGATAATCACTACAGGGCCAGATTGTTTTAAATTCGATGTTTTCATGCCATTGTGCTGCTCTTTTTTCTGTTATCCTACTTGATTACTTTCGCTCTAAGTTTTCCTCGTCCTATAAATTTTTTTATATATCTTCCATTTTGTTTTTTCAAAAAACAGCAAACTCGGTTAAGAATAGATTATGTGAAGGGGATCAGATATTTACATTTCCTTAAGAATGCTTGTAAGAAATTATAAGATAATGAACATTCAGGGATAATTATATTATTATTATTATTATTATTATTATTATTATTATTTTAATTATTATATATTATATTATTATTATTATTAATATTATTGGTTAATTGATCTTGATGTTCTTCAATTTAGGTGAGTGAAATAGGTAGACCGCCGTTTAAGAAGAGTGCAAGAGGGATGCAAGGAAAGAATATTAAAGTAAGCGAATTTTATGTTTCAGAATGAATAGTAATTGTTCTGAAATAAATGTAATTTGCCAATGATTTGGATTTTGGCATTATATTTTACTTTTTCAGTTGTCTAAGGAAATAGAATCAAGTAATAATTATATGTTAAGAGCTCATGTTTAATTATTAGTTTTAATGAAAATAAGTTAGCTTAAGGTTTTTTGTCAAGTATTGCTTTTTATATGTGTTTCAAAATAATTAGTTATATGAATTAAATTGGGTTTTATGTATTTATACTGAATGGTTAGTAAATTGCAATAATTTTCGCACCGGCTCTTTACAACAAGGTTCATTTTAATTTTATTAACTCTAATTGCCTCCATATTTAAAGGATTTTAAGTTAATATTACTCATAATATGTACCTCTTTAAATATTCATATTATTTTTTTTAATTATATTATAATTTAGTATTATTTCTTTTCATCAGTGTTGTTTATCCTATTACTTCTAAGGATTGGAGTAAAGGAGCGCTACCAAGTATAGAAGAAGAAGCAGTAGGAGGAGTATCGACACGGATGTCGAAAGAGAAAAGCCCAGCTTTACCCGACTCTGACCAATATGTAGGAGCCAGTCGTCTACCTCTCTGCTCAGCACTCCATCCTCAATACTCTCTTCAAATTCGCCCAACACAGAAAAATCATACCCGCATTAATTAGGAGGGCATCCTCCAGCTCATATCGCATCATCATTGTAGACTCGCGATTTCTGCATCCCAACATCGGAATTCCTTTCATAACCGCCATCCCATTATATCAATGTGAATAAACAACAGAGGAAGACAACACAACCCTGTCACCTCACTATTAAGCATCTAACAAATACAATTGACATCCGATTTATTCGTTAACATGCTGATCACTATCCGTCATACATATTTTGATTCCAGTCAGAGCCTACCACCAACAACTTAATCACTAATAACTGCAATAAAGCTTCCCTATTAACTCTATATGTAGCGCTGTTGAATAATCCATAATAACCTAAATATTATATTTTAATCTTCCTTCTCACTCTTTTCTCAGATCATGTTTGTTTTTAAAATGTTAAAGAGACTGTGATACCACAACAGTCCTCTACACTCCTAAACGTCCACCCCTTGTTGCTTATCTACCAAATCAGCGTGTCTCAGTCCACTCGCGGCCGAACTGTTACTTGACAAATACCAGCCATATACTTCCTAAAGAACATCAATAAAACTTATTCCTGCTATAATTCTAAACCAGGGGTTCCCTTTTTCCCTTACTTATGATAGGGTAAACTGGATTTACGTCTCGCTGAATTTCATGAAATACTTAATCAATAATCAATTTATTACACCTTCCAATCATAATACCATCTCGCTCCGTCTTGATCATTTTACCCTAAGTGAAATTTCATATGCTATGCGATTTACATTCTTCAACGTTTCTCACCTACCAATTACCTCCTCCATACTAATAACCTAAATCCCCAAAATACTATTTATTATTATATTAATTATTGATTGATATTGATATTATTGATATTATTTATTATATTAATTATTATTATTATTATTATTTATTATGTATTATTTTATACTATTTATTATTTTATTATTATATTTTATTATTATTTCTTTTCTTTCTTTCTTTCTTCAACTCTTCCCTACTTTTGTGTGGGTGTGCCCAATATGGGGGGTAAACAAGGTGCTGTAAGATAAAGAAAAGCAGTAATGGAGAACGACGAACGCGAAACGAAAGCCATCAGGGCCTATTATGCGCTCCGCTCTTCTGTGGGTACATTTAATATTTTTTTTATAGTGTGTGAGAGCTGTCACAGATACAGAAAATCCAGACCTATAGAAGCATTCATAGGTCATGTTGGGCCGCCGGGACGCGACCCTCCTAATGGTAATGCTCAATGTAAAGGGAGTTCATCCTTGGCGCCACGGTGGGGCCCCACACATCGCCCCATACTCCGGATCGAACAACTCTAACAAGTTATACATCTATCCGCGCCATATTAGACCATCTCAACAATGCTTATATGGCCAGGGCTTGGTATTACTCTAGACTCTGGCAGAATCTTCCACATTTTCTCTCTTCAGACTATTCGTTCTGTCACGGTACTGCATGCATCACTTCTCTTGGATGCCTGTCATGCTCCCGGGTGGGTCGGGTTTTACCCTAAAACTCCACATAGCTATAGAAATGGTCGTATTCCCTTAAAAACCTAACGACTTTTGCGTTATACCCTTTCCACATGACAACGACAGTCTCAACATAAACCTTTTCATTATTTCCTTCTGCCTCATCCAGCCTTTTCATAGTGCGGCTGAGGCGGACAATTCAATACGTTCAATCTTCACTTATTTTTCTTTACCACCACACACCTAGAATGCCTAAGATTGTCCATATGAAACACATTTAACTTAAGTGATTATACTTCTTTTCAGACCATAAGTCTTCACTAAATACATAACCGGTAAAAACTATGTAAGCTCTAGGCATAAGACTTAGTCTCTTACATTAACCAAGATTAATTGCGCCTAGCCCTTCCGCATTTCAACTTCTTAACTCTGCATAATCAATTCCGTTCCTCTCATTCCCAACACGATACCCGTCAAATATTTAAACTCCACCACTTGCTCAGTCTCATATCTAACATAACTTCACACTGAGGACTGTCCTCACTGGTCCACAACCATAACGCTTATCTTACTACGATTTACTTTTCAAAAACCCTCCTTTTAATTTACTACCCTGAGGCGAAATCTTCCTCCCACTCTGTTCCAAATCTTCTCACTCATCTTCAGATCGCAAACCTCAGAACAAATCTTCCGCATACATGGTAGGAGACCTCCACTCCTCTTCATTCTGCATCATTAAAACATTTTGCATCCATTGGATATTGTTATTTATTTTATTATTATTATTACTTATTATATTATTGATTATTTTATTGTACCCTTTGTAGCGTCATAAGATAGTCATCAGGGAAAAAGTATGTTACTGTTGTATTAACTTCAACTAAAATTTCCTTGACAAACTGATTCGTTACTACCTACCAAGTTCAGTTGTTTGGAGTTAAAATTTTGGTTCTCCTTCTATACTAAATCTTATGCTTCTTTCTGAAAATCTATAATAAATATAATAATTTATAATAATATTTTTTTTTTTTGAGTTGATGTACAGGGACACAAGACACAGGTCTTGCGGGAGACTGAATCTCAGGACCACTCATGAAACATTACTCATAGCAAACGACATAAATAGTGCTTTCTGTAATTTGCAGAGTTATCAGGATGGTTAAACCAGTGTTATAAAAGCTGTCACTTCGAAAATGAGAGATTTCAGAGAGGATCAGTGCAGGAGATGATGACAGGATAAATTGCAAACGCAGGTGAAAATCGGGTCGAAGGGCAAAAAGGGAATGCACCCAAAACAGCATGAAGAAGATGGAGAGCGGCAACTCGAGCGCAAAACGGGAAGACGGTAGCATACATCTCTGCGACATGAAAAACATGGGTGAAAATTGGTTATGATATCGCATCGAGGCCAGGGACCACCTCAAGCGCTTCTCCTGCAAGAAGAGACGAGATGGAATGAGGGATTGACTTCAACGGGGGACTTGGTGCAGAGTACCCTCCGACCACAGCCTGCCGCAGAAGAAAACCGCGACGAATGGGCGATATAAAAAATAAGAAGCAGGAAGGGCGTCCGTGCAAGGCAGAGTGAAAAGGTATTGCATGTTGCATTAGGTGTTTGTTGCAGCATGTTTATGCTTCCGTCGGTCGTTGGTCCGGAAACAATGGAAGGAATCAACAAGAATGTAAACAGTTCCCATGGACGCAAACAGCAGAGGAATCTTTGGTTGGTGGTAGAGGACCAAGGGTTTCTGGAAGAGCCTGCTCAAGAGGCACGCCTCACGGGACTCTGGAAATCATGGAGAAGTGTGGTACAAGGGAAAGGTCAACCTATGAACGCATAACACCAGCAACCAGTGTGGACAGAAATAAGAGGGAGGAGAAGGTGGTCGAGAGAGGAGGAGGGTGAAGAGGGGGGGTCCGGGAAAACAGGGAGAAGCCCATTCTGTCCATTACGCTTGGAGCATGTCAGTGTAAAGACAGGCCGATTGGAGTGATTCGATGAAAGAAGATCTCAGCTGCGCCGTGAGTGTTTTCATAAGCTTTTGTTAAGGACGATCTCCAACGCAGACAAACGGGGGTGGTGGAGAGACCCAAATACCAGTGGAAGTATGGAAAGAATACTGCATGACTAGGACTGGGTAGGTCGAGAAACGGAAGAGTTGGAGTGACATTCCAAACCCGGCCAGTAAGAGGAGTGTAGGGGGAACCCGCGTTCAATGACAGAGGAAAGCCAGAGGATAAAGGACTGAATGGAGGACAAGGAAGCATATGAGCTGTCTTCCGAAGAGATGAGACTTAAGGGCATACTCTCCTCGCTCACCATCCAGTGGCTATTCGGGGAAGATCTAAAAGCCGCGTATTCTGAAAGTGGATCAAGAAGTACGAGGTCAGACTCGGAAAGTTTGCCCCATAATGGCAACTCCAAGTACCAGTTTGTCCGTACGAGTGAATGTAGATGGAGCATGCTCTTTTTTTGTCGCACTCTCAGTCTTTTAGGGTAAGGTGCTGTGACAAAAGATCAACGGAAGCGACGGCATAGTCCTGGAGATGAGTAATTATGAGGGAGGCGGTTAGTAGGCGCTCATGGAGCAGCAGACTCCACGAATCATCACAGTAGATCCAAGCATGATGGGAGAAAACCATAAAGGGTCATAGAAGGAACCGACGGCACACCCGAACAGCCAGTGGATTTTTCTCCTTACGACAATCATGGGCTTTGTTTTCGACGTAGAAACGTGAACCACGCTATTTTACAGACGAAGCAGAAACCTTTAATGGCAGTGAAGGCTAGGAGGCCCATCCATCAGGAAGCCTAGGCACAGTAACTAAAGCGCTAAGATCAATGACATAGACGGAGGCAGCGGACACGATGGTGGAATGCAAAGCGCACCCTTTGTCATTGAAGCCTCTTGGAAAAGAGGCAAACCACTGGCCTGAATGCAACCCTTCCAAATAGATGAAACGGCCGCGACAGTGGTGGAGGGCCGCAAACGGAAATGGAAACCGAAAAGACCGATACGACAGATCGGCGCGCCGGAAGCGAATAGGGGGGATTGCGCCCCCTAGGACG
>JABUQX010052043.1:0-7500 GCA_015478945.1 Trachelipus rathkii
TCCAACTGGTCCCCATTTTTCCACATAAAGAAGGCAGGTTCCAGCCTACTCTTCTTACCATCCCAATTCTTTGCAGACATTGCACAATCTTCTCATACCATGCCCTTGCTACATCCATTTAACCCATTAAACAGTCTTCTCTCAAAATAAAAATTTAATAGCCTATAACTTTTGCTTCTTTTGGAGGCGTAACATATATTCGCCGACTTATCCTGTCACCCTGCAAATAAGCTGCTTTTACATCAATCGAATGACACTCCCAACCTTCTTTCTTTATCACACTTAGACACAATCTCAACACTTCTTCATAATGAGTAGGAGCACTTTATATATTGTATATTACATACAAATGATTATTTTCTTATATTTATGCAAAATAAATTATTTCTTTTTTTTAACCCTTTAAGTCCTAAGCGGTCACTGGTAACCGCATTTCTGTGGTTGATATTATTGGATAAAAATTTATCGATTTTGCGATTTTTTTTTTATAAAACTACTAAAAAGTATCGAATTTATATCTATTAATACTCATACTGCCAAAAATTGAGTCAGTATTCTTTCAGACATGGTGAGAACTGGGTGTTGGAGGCTCTCTCCTCAAAATTTGATTTTGTGCGTAAAATAGTAATTTTTATTCTTTATTTACTTATATAAAAATTTTTTTACGTGTTGTTGTTCATATAGTTATGTAGGGGAAAAGTGGAAAAAAGAAAATATTGTATTCTTGCATTTTTCGTAAAAATAAAACCTATCCGACCTGCTCAACGTACTGAAATTCATGCGGTCACGATTGACCGGCTTCGGACTACGGGCTACTAGTTAGCCCCAAACTTCAAAAAAATTGATTTTTTTTTTACAATTTTATTACGTTTATATATATATATAGTATATATTATATAATATATATATATATTTATATATATATAATATATTTATAATATATATATATATATAATAATATTATATATATAGATATATATAGTATATATATATATATTATATATATATATTTATATATTATATATATATATTATATATATATATATATATATAATATATAATATATATATATATATATATTATATATTATATATATATATATATATATAAAATATATATATATATATAAATATTATATATATATATATATATATAATATATTTTATATAATATATATATATATATATATATATATATATATATATATATATATAATCAGGATGGGGAGTGAGGATCGACTCCCGAATCCGACTCCCAGAGTCGATTTTAAAAACAACGACTCCCCGACTCCCAGAGTGATTTTAGAAGCCAACCGGACTCCCGACTCTCGACTCCCGACTCCAATGGGCCTATGTACGCACACGTTAACTTGTTGACAAAAAAAAAATCTTTACAATATTATAATTTAAATAATAATTAATAATAATAATAATAATAATAATAATAATAATAATAAATAATAATATAATAATAATAATAATTTCTAATTATTATTTTATTATTATTATTATTATTATTATTATTATTATTTTATTATTATTATTATTAATAATAATTACTAATACTAATAATAATAATAATAATAATAATAATAATAATATAATAATAATTAATAGTAATAATAATAATAATAATAATAAAATAATAATAATAATAATAAAATAATAAAAATATTATTATATAATTATTCATTCATTATTATTATTATTATTATTATAATTATTATTATATTATTATTATATTATTATATAATAATAATAATATCATATATTATTATATATTTATTATATATAATAATATATAATAATAATAATAATTAATAATAATAATAATAATAATAATAATAATTAATAATAATAATAATAAATAATAATAAATTAATATTATTATTTATTATTATTATTTATTATTATATTATTATTCTTATTATTATTTATTATTAAAATTGATGCATTGATGCTTTCGGGAGGCTGACCATATGATGAATGATATATATATAATATATAAATATATACCTATATATATATATATATATATTATATATATATATATATATATATATATATATATATATATAATATATATATAGTATATTATATAATATTATATATATATATTATATATATATATATAATATATTATATATATATTAATATATATATATTATTAATATATTATATATATATATATATATATATATTTAATATATATATATATATATATAATGATATTATATATATATATTATATATATATATATATATATAATATATATATATAAATATATATATATATATATATTATATAATATATATATATATATATATATATATATTAGGGATGTTTACCGATACCAGAAAAAGAGGCCGATACCGATACCTATACTCCGATAGTGCCGATACCGATACCGAAACCGATACGATACTTTAATTATATAATAAAGTACACAGTAATAAGATAGAAAATTTGTGCGCTAGGCAACTCAGATTGCATTCCCTGTACAACAAACAATACTTAGTCATATATATTTTTAGTTGTGCCCAAGTATATTTTATTTTATAAATTAAAATAGTACCCTTAAGGAATAAATAATTGCAAATATAGTATTAATAACTTTTTTATGTTTGTGTTATTAAAAAAATATTCCATTTCCATTTTCAGGTAAGTATTAACAAGGTTTAGCTACTAGCTTTTATGTTTAATGATTTTAATTTACAAGAAGATTCTTTAACGTTAACTACCTACAATATAAAGAATAAAATAATGAAAGAAGTTCAATTAATCAGCGAAAAGTTAAATAAAAAACGCTAATTATCAAAACATGACAAATTAAAATACTCTTTAAAGAAGATATCATTCAATACTTTAAATTCATAAATTCAAAACTTATGATGCAAAGAAGGTTTTAGCTTCACTAGTATCTGGCGAGAGACTGTTCTTTTTTGGGGTGTTTACATTCCTTCCTAACCTACACTATAAATACGCTCCTCTCCGACTTGACGGAAGCGAGGTGCTGTACATAATTATTTTGCTGCAAGCTCGGATATAATGAAAACCTTGGCCCATTTTCATGCCACCGCAGGGAAAGGATTTCTCTTCTGGCAGGCAGCACCTTCATGTTTCGTAGAAGCTCATCTCCTCGTCTTTCACAGACTGCAAAATTTGAAATTATCTTTGCTCCTTGATGGACTGTCTCTTCAGTTTTTGCGATGAGGTTCCCTGGTGTGATTCCTTTGAAGGTGAATGAGATGTCATGCAATTTCGGCCATGAACAAACTTTATCAAAGTCTAACATATCCAAATCCTCATCTTCAGTAGGTTTATTTGCTGAAAGCCACCATCGTCACTATCAGTGCTGTTGCCAGGGGTTGCAGCATAAAGGCGGCTTCCACTTCTCTCTGTCTCCTCTTTTTTTTTTTTTTTTTTTTGTTTTTTTTTTGTCAAGCGAGCAAACTCCTCGGTTATGGTATTTTAATGCATTCTAGAAATGGTTCACCGTCGGAGGTGCATTCTTGGGAGGTTTTAGCTAGCTTAAGGAATTCCTTTTTAACAAAACCTTTATTTATTTATTTTTTTTACAGTTTCACCGCCGCTCACGGGCAGAACCCTATTTCAAGGAGTGGGTGTTGAAGGCCTCAAAAATTCATCTAACGCCAAATTACGCAGTATTGAGCACAGACGAGGCTTTAAAGTGAGGGAAATTAAATTGAAGTAGGAAACACAGATGATGAGAGAATCCACAGGAACAGAGGTTGGTAGGAAAGAAAGGAAAGCACCCACGCGAAACCAGTTCTGGAGCTTACTAACATCAACACAAAACTTATGTGCCCGACACAGCACCCCTTGTGCTACAGGGCGTGTAAAGGTGGTGGTACGCGAGTGGATAGTTCCCTCGAGCACCTGCCTACAGTACCTATAGAAAAAGGGATAAGCACCAACATCGCGCCGCCAAGATAGAAGGGTAAAGTGAACTAGAAAGTACTGGACAGTTTAAAGTCTTTTTGCCTTTGACTCGACCCTATCCAAAACCGGATGAAACCCAGGGCCCCCGCCCCCCACAGATATGAGAGCAGTACATCATACAGGCGGAGGAGACCCTTGTATAGGTGGAGTAACTGAGAAGAGAAAAAAAGTCTCGCAGCTAAACAGAACTCCCAGTTTTTTGAGACCTCCCTAGCAAACCACTGTGATTTGAGGCTTTCAAAACATTTTTTTTTGTTTATGTTAAGGCCCAAGGATGTTTATATTGTACAGGAGAGACCAGAGAACCGTCGAAAGAGATAGAAAAGTTTAAGTGTCTTAGAGAGAGAGATTTGTAGAAGTTGGGTTTTTAAGATTAAATTTCACAAGCTTGAGACGACCCAACCTGAAATTCTATCCAGATCAACGAGAATAGAATAGAAAGATTAAACGAGAGATCAATTGTAGAAGAAAAGAGGGAGGCAGAAATTGATTATGAGTTGAAGAATGAAGGGTCAAGTCATGGACATTATGAGTGGATAAGTTAGATGTGCAGGTGAGAAGATCATTGATAAAAAGCAGAATAAAGTAGGATATAAAAACAGAACCCTGAGGAACACACTATTGACAGAAAAAGAAGTCGCCCCCATCAACAACAGCCGACATTGAGCGGTTTGAAAGAAAGCTAGACATAAGTAAGCAAGAGAAGAAGGAAACCCAAAGGAGGGAGTTTGGAGAGCAGTGACGCGTGCCAATCCCGGTCAAATTGCTTTGGATATGTCAAGCGCCACCACACAAGTCTTCCCGTAGTACTAGGGTGGAAAACCATAAATCTGTTAAATAGGAAAGTATATCGCAGTAGATCTCGAGCGCCGAAAGCTATAGCTAATCAGAAAGAAGTGAAGAGATTCCAGACGATCTAAGAAGTGAGAGTTGAGAAGGCTTTCAAAGATCTTAAAAAGAATACAAGTGAGAGCTATAGGGCGATAGTTAGTAAGGATCAGAGCAGCATTATTTTTCGGAATAGGTTGGAACATATGGCGGCGCTTCCAACAATGAGTGGAAGTGCTAGTAGAGAATATAGTTGAACGAGGGGTGGGGCAGCACGGAAAGCCACAACTTCCTCCAAAACTCGAGAGGAATGCCGATCCGGGATACCCGACCTTTCCTAACGTTCATAGATTTCAGGAGCTCATGCCCCCGATCAAATGAAATTGACAGGTAAAGGCATATGACACCTGAGAGGAGAATGAGGAGGAAGAGGAATACCAGAATCGTCCAGGTTTGAATTAGAGGAAAATAGGAGGCAAAGAGATTGATGGCCTTTTCAGTTGGAGTATTAACAACAGAATCATTAGAGCGAAATAAGAGGAGGAAAGGATGATTACAGAAGTTGTTAAGAGATGTTGTTGGCAAGAGCCAGAGAGTTTGTCCAGTAGGAGAAACAGAGGTCAGCGCATTTTCGGTTAACTGGAAAAATCCGCTTTGCTCGTCGAAGAGTATCCCTGCAACGATTTCTTAGTGAAATGAAAATTAGCAAGAGTGATAGGAGACGAGAATTTTTCCACTCCCGATAAGTATTGTCTTCTAGCCTGAATGGCAGGGAACAAGCACGATCGAACCTTGGATTTTGAGGAGAAAAAGATTTAGTCCAGGAAGGAATGAACCTGCTCATTCCATTAACAATTACAGTTCCCACTTTATGGGCAGTCTGAAGCGTCTTAAGAGTCAAAGCAGTCACTTCAAATATAGTTAGCGTAGAAGCAAAGCAATTCCCCAATCGGCCCGATTAAAATGCCAGAAAACCGCATAGGGGAGGATGGAGATGTTGGAGAGAAAGTATTAAAATTAAGTGATATAAGGTTGTGTCAGATTTACCGATGTGCGGAGCGAAGGTGGTGTATTGATAGAGAGGAAGGACTAGTGGTGAAACATGAGGGTCAAGTGTGTTCAAGAAATAACCGGTAGGAACGATCCGAGAATGTGTGAGAGCTTTATCTTACACCTCGTTGACTCCAGATCGTGAGCAAACATGTAATGATTCTGAAGCTATACCTCCAACATAAAAATCAGTAACGAAGAGAACTAAACAAGTTACAGTTTTGTAGTAAATTATCATGAAAATTCCCTATAGAGGACCTACAGTATTTGCCGCATGAGAAGATAATTACAGTCTCGTGAAGAAGAGTAATGGTAATCAAAACAAAAGCATGAAAAATCTGTCTGTAGGAGGAATACAGTAGGCATAGCATAGAAATAGTTGAATTGTAAGAAGGGAAGAAAGATTTAAGCCACAGAACAACATCGAAGTTAGGAGATTCCGAGATAATCTCGCAGACGTGTATATATGGGAATGTTTAATTATACAAAGGCAACATACTCAACACTCTTCAAAACGGAAAATTATAAAATTAAGTTAATAGTTGGAATATTATTAAATCGAGTTGAAGGAAATGATATTCTTAGACCAATCTGGGTCTAACAGACAAGGATACATAAAATTAAGGATTTAGAGTAATAAGAGATAGGTAAGATATTCCATTATGGATGCAGAGTTAGAGTTTAAGCCACTGTGTTGGTAAAGTCCAAAGAAAGCCACGCCTGTGCAAATCTGCTATATCTATCATACACTCACACGCAATCACAAAAAAAAAAAAAAAAAAAAAAAACAGAAAGAACAAAATAGACACAAAAACCACCAAAGGAGAAATGAGGAAAATTTATTCATACGCTAAAACCTAAATTTTAAAACGATTAAACCCTATTAACAGCAAATATCTAAAATATGAATAATCCCAGCAAAGTTAAAAAACTCACGCACTCCACGAAAACTTCGCGTACAAAAAAAAATTACTCATGATCAACCTAAAAACAGTAGATACAATTCCTGTCATCAATTACACATAATGCTGTGTCCGCAAAGCTAACAATCTTTCGCGTCTCAAAGACCAACCGTCCTGGATAAACATTCAAAAACACTCTAGACTTGTAAATAAGGAATCTGAGAAAAAAAAACCTAACTTTAGTACTAAGCATATATCTATATCGAACTAGATTAATTATTGATAAAAGTTTCTCATAATTTTCACCCAAAATAAGAAGTATCGTCTAAGTATCGGCCATTGGAATTTAAAACGATTACTGATACCGACCCAAGCATACATAAAAAAATAATGGCGATTACTACCGATACGAATTAACAGATGACTATCGGTGCATCCCTTAAAAGTATATATAAAAAAAATATAATATAATAATATATATAAAAAAAATTAAAAATATATAGAAATAAACAAACCCCACACAGTAAACATAGTACTCAGATACTATAAAAAAACCACAATTACTCTATTAACTATAATAAATACATATAAAAATAATAATTATACTAACCTGTACTACTATAATACCTCAATAAATACCATATATAACCAAACCAACAGATAATACTACTATTTTATAACAGTAGCTACCCAATAATAAAAATATAAAATATAATAAACTACTATATAATAATTATATATATAAATATAATAATAGA
>JABUQX010052043.1:12500-22500 GCA_015478945.1 Trachelipus rathkii
ACTGCTACAACCCTCGTTCTTCAAGTCAAGAAACAATTAGTAGAAGGAAAAACACGAAGTACAAAGTTATTAAGAATGGGAAAAAGCGGTAGAGGGGAATAATCCTAACGTTGCCCACCGGGCACAGCAAGACGAAGGCAGTAAGAGGAAAAGAGAGAAAGACTAACCTGAGAGTATGGACAGGAATTAAATCAAAATTAGGCAAGTAAAAGAATTCTTGCAATGATGCTTTTAATTAGAAATACGTACACAATATTGGGCTACGCCCTTGGAAACTTTAATCGATATTCAGAAAAGGGGGGAAAGGAGTGCCAGCCCCTACAGGTCGTGTCCCTCCCAGGCCACTCCCACCCTCTGCACGAGACAATAAAGGTGCTTTCCCGTTTCGTTTAACACAACACTCAGTGATTCGCTCTGGGAATACTAACGTCCGCGGAGAAACCGCGGAAATCAAGAGAAATGCACAGAAGATCTGCAGGGGACTAAAGGAAACGAGAAGCAGCCGATGATGAAAGAAAAAGCAAAGGAAGCAAGTTACTCGTTGCCACCTATGATAAAAGGGAAAGGCTTCATTAATTATTTAGTCATACAATAATCTACCTGCAGGGGGAAAATCATTCATTAAACATTATTTTCATAATAGCCATTCACAATTCATCCTCCACTCCACATTCGGCCCCTACCTAAAGAAGTGGCACCGCGACTTCCACTCTGTTTAGCAATGATCCGCCGCCTGACAATTATTTCCACCTAAGGCCTGATTACTTTACTCAATATTTTAATTTAATCAGACCTCCTGCAATTAGGGAAAAACCAGAAACATTAGTCAAGGAAATACAAGACCATAATAATAATAATGATAACAGCAACAATAATAATAATAATAATATAATAATAAAATAATAATAATAATAATAATAATAATAATAATAATAATAATAAGGCTCCTTTTTAGGGACTTAATTCCCTACATTACCCCCCCACAAGATAGATCCTACTATCTTCACAACTATCACTACTCTCTCCGGCCCCCTCATTCACACCCACACAGTCCGCGGGAAGCCCTATTGTCTCAAAAACAAAATATGTACAATAAAAAATTTTTTTTTTTTTTTTTTTTTTTTTTTTTTTTTTTTTTTTTTTTTTTTTTTTTTTTTTTTTTTTTTTTTTTTTTTTTTTTTTTTTTTTTTTTTTTTTTTTTTTTTTTTTTAATTACAAAAAAATTTTTTTAACAATACACAGGGAGTCAAATTCCTCCCTCCATATCATGCTTGTGCAGCACCATGTATTTCCTCCAGGATGGCATCAGTGGGTGACCCAGGGTAATCTCACCAACTCAACGTGAAAGCACTAGGCCACCCGGGAAGGACTGCGGTCATCAAATGGGCGACCCAGGGTAATCTCACCAACTCCGAGTGAGAGCACTAGGCCACCCGGGAAAGACCGCGTTAATCCATTTTCCTTCTTCTATGAAGGGAACCTGATTCCTTCCTTCATTCATCCTCTTTGCGGCATCAATGGGCGACCCAGGGTAATCTCACCAACCCAAAGTGAGAGCACTAGGCCACCTAGGAAAGGCCGCGGAAATCCATACAAAAGATGCCTGATTCCCTCCTACATTCATCCCTTCTTCGGCATCAATGGGTGACCCAGGGTAATCTCACCAACTCAGGGCGAGAGCACTAGGCCACCCAGGAAAAGCTGCGGAAATTCATCGCATTCCAGCCCACTTGGTCCGAGGCTCATGATTGGTCGCCTCCACGTCATTCCATACTTCATGGGCAAATAATTATTAGAGATCCTGATTCCATCCAGGTCTCCTCCCCTGCCTCTCTCGATTTCCCATTCTTCTCGATATGTTCTTCTGCCGGGGTCGACGCGTAATTGCGAGCGTCAACCCTTGTCTCCGAGAAGAAAGAGCACCCTGAGCGGGATTCACTACATGGTCAAGGCTGGCACAATTTACAAGGGAAAACTAATTGACCAGTTTGGTTAATAATCAATAGGGTAAGGGGACAAAATACACTAAAAAACGTGTATAAGGCGCACATCTGGGCAAAGCCAGAACAAAAGCTGGTTTAAAAAAAAACAAACAAGAGAAAGGGAAAAAAGGGGGGGAAAAAAAAAAACAGACGCGGTCACGCGAAAGAAGCAACACATGCAAGGGATGTGCGGCGGCAACTCGGCCAAGAACGGAAAAGGGATTGCACAATGCATCTCAGGCTTCACACAGGCAAGAAGAAAAAAACAAAATGGTTGAAGACCAGGTAAAGTCATGGATATGCACAAGCTAAGCCAGCAAGGAACGGGAAAGGACAGGGAAAAGGAAAAAAAAAAAAAAACTTAAGGGAAAGACAAATTGCAGTACTCAGAAAAAAACAAGTGGTTGGAGAGAAGGGAAAAGGAAGAAAAAAAAAAAATCAACACAACCGCGAGAGAAACCAATGACCAATCACGACGAACAACAAAAAAAAATCTTTTACAAGGTAAACTTTCTAGGCCGACCACGCCCCCCCCTCTTATACTCAAGGGTATTCAACTGAACATTTGGTAAATCCACGACCTGCCCCCTCGAACGAGTGCACATCTGTTCCACAACATTCCCCGCAATATTTTCCGCGGACACCGAACGACCCCCCTCAGCGCCTCTGGAAGGGATGACGCTCTCCTCAAGGCCCATCAAGGTTTCGCAAACCACTGAAACAACAGGGGTTCCAGCCTCTGTCCCCTCGGTACTCCCCTCATCACGTCCAGACCCCTCGCTTACAGTCCAATCCTGGGGGCAACCCCCAAGACACCTTCGTAACTCATCTGCTCTCCCCTTTACCAACTCGTGCTCCGGCTCAGTCTCCTCAAAACCCTCAAAGGACGAAAAATACTCCTCTTCTGGGTTCATCTGTGGTTCACCAACTCGCACCGCTTCGGGAACTTCATTCTCTGTGTCCCCTACGCTCTCCTCACCCTGCTGCAACAACTCCTCGCAACGTGTAGATTCTCTAACGCTTGGCGTTGTAGAAGAAACCTCGCTCAGCTCCTCTTCGTTCAGATCCGCTTCCTGCTCTGACCCAAAATCTATCAACCAGCTACACTGTGGCTCCGGCAAAATCCGCGATAGGTCGAGGTCACGACCACACAACTCACCATCCGAGATTTCTACTTGAGTTGCTACCTCTTTTCTTGTACCATGACCAATCAGTTGATCGCGACAAATCAAGCACACACTGCCCAAAATTGAATCCGAAGTGCGATCGCCTCCGTCGATCAACGCCTGAAACAGGTCCCCCCACATGAAACTCACTGCCTGCCGAACCCGAGAACCAACCAAACCCCTTACTCTCTCTCCCAGCATCTCTGCTACCCTTTTCAGATCCCGAAAAACACCTCCATTCCCTTGACAAGGGGACTTCCTCTCTTCCGCCGCACCTCTGACCGTGCGATCGTCTAACCCGACCCCTCCCTCACGGGTGCGATAACCCCTTTCTTCCGGAACCCACCTTGAATACTGATCATCATGTTGGTCCCCCACATCGCTAAAATCACCACTGCTACCCTGTTCTCTCTCTTCACTTGAAACAAGATAACTACCATGACTGTCTTCTCTACTCGGAACACCATAACCGCCCTTAAAAAAACCTCGCCGCGGAACAGAAAACCCCGAGAAGCTCGAGTCACTATCAGATGTCATCCTCGTTCCAGCAGAGAGCACCGACTCCCCTTCATCGTCCGAGTCACGTACCTCCACCCTCTCCACGAGTGAGTAGTAATCCCTTAAATACTTAGGCGGCTGGATCCAAGGCTTCAGGTGACGATGATGAACCCTCTGCACCGCGGCTCCTTCACCCCTGGACTCCGCGACCTGATAGGTGACCCCATTCTCATTTACCTTCCGGACATAAAAGGGGCCTGTATACTTCGCTTTTAATTTCCGGACAACACTCCTGTCATTTGATACCGTTTTCCGCAAGACGAGTTGCACCACGCGGAATGGACAAAAATTCGGGTGTCCCTCCATCCACTTTTCTCTTTCTTGCCGTGGGATGGGGGCGACCATTCCCTGATTATGGTTTTCCTCCAACAATCGTGCTGATGGCGTCTTCCCTGTTTGGCGATGCATGGTCGAGTTGTATGTGACCAATGCCTTCGTCAGGAGATTATCCCAATCCTCTCCCCGCTCCTCCACCAGGCTGCGCAGGATCTCCCCCACTGTGCGATTAACACGTTCCACGGCTCCATTGCTCGCTGGTCTGAGTGGACTCGTGAACACGTGCGAGATGTTATATCGCTCGAGCAAGTTCTCAAACTCCAGTGCTCTAAACTCTGGTCCATTATCCGTGAGGATTCTCTCCGGCACTCGTAATAGGGATGGCAGGATGTCCCGTTCCAAAATGGCAACGACGGTCTGGGCCCTTTTATCTCGGATGGGACGTGCCAACACCCACTTACTATAATGATCCACGACCATCAAGCAACCGACATTTCCCCGGGCTGTCGTTGGGAAAACCAACAAATCTATGGCCACCAGCTCAAAGGGGCGTGACGCCACGATCTTCAAGGTCGGAGGCTGCACAGCCTGATGGCCAATCTTAAACTTCTGGCACTGTGGGCACGAGGTACATACTTCCTTCACGGTACGGAGAAGAGAAGGGTGCCAAACATACTGTCTCAACATGGCGTGAATCTTTGCAGTGCCCACGTGGGCCATCTCTCGATGGAACAAAACCGAAAAATGGACAAGAATCCGAAAAGGGACCACTGCCAGACTCACTGCCCCCTCTCCCTGCTTAAAAAACAACAGGCGATCCTCAACCTTTAAGTGCTGCCAGTACCGCCGGAACTCCTTCAGCCTTCCCCCAGCGGACAACCGGTCACGGCCATCCTGGATTCTCCTCTTCACACTGCGAATTACGAAATCCGTCTCCTGAGCCCTGAATAACTGGTCAACATCGACCAGCTGGTTTCCCATCCTTCGTCCTATCCTCTCCACTCCACTCTCGACATCACTTTCAGCCATTTCCACAACGCCCTGGCATGCCAAGATTACCTCCGAGGTCCGCTTAATGCTTGCATTCCTGAAGTCAAACTCTACGCGAGTTTCAGTCAAGAAATTAATGCCCACGATGCAACACGTTGGAATCATTTCCCCCGAAATGACGACAAACGGGAACTCTATCTGCTTCTTGTCCGTACTCACTCTCAATACTGCGCCCAAGCTCGCCTCCACGACAGTCGTCCCCACGCCTTTGATCTTTACATTCACCCCGCGGTCCTTCACCAAAGCACCTTCCGCTCTGGCGGAGGCAAACACGTTTTGGGAGACCAAGCTCAGCATCGCGCCTGTATCCAGGAGGGCGCAAAATCGTTTATTTCCAATAGTCAACCACGTCCACGCGACCCCAGAACCTTCATGTCCACAGGTTGGAATATTCGACTCGGCACCCGCAGCCTGCATAAAATAATTTACTCCCGTCCGCGGTTCCTCCTCAGTCGACTCTCCCACTTCCGTTTCGGATTTCGCCACCCCTTCTCCCCCTGGTACACTATCCCGTTCCTTCCCTTTAGCAACCTGGTCTTCCGCCGCCCGATGTTCCTCCTCGCCCAAGGATTGACCCGCAAAGTCCGGGCGCTCCCGAAGTGGGTTAAAGTGCACTCCCCCCATACATTGGAGATGTAACCGCGACAAACCTCCATCCTCAACAGAAGGATCCATGACATACACGATGGGCGCATCAGCGCCGTAATGAACCCAAATGCGGATCTTATACACTTCGCTCGCAGCAAGCAACACGTCCATGATCGGGAAGACCCCTTTCTGCATCATTGCCCTGAATTGTGCCTTCTTTTTACCTTCAAAAGAAATCCGATAACGTCGGGGGTTATCCATCAATTGCGAAACCAACCCCCGGCGAAGTGTCAGAGCATCAACGGGAAGCTGCCATTCCCTGCGGTTTATTCCCTTTTCCCTAAGTACAATCAACAAGCTGTCGAACAAGGAATCAGGTCCACCGTCCACTTTTTCCATCACTTCCAATCCCCTGGGCAATTCGTCCTCCGCGGGCTCCTCCTCAACAGGCAATTGTGCGGGAACCCTAGAAAGTGCGTCTGCCAATATGTTTTCTCTTCCAGGTCGATATCTGATTTCGAAATCAAATTCGGCCAAGTCATCCACCGTCCTTGCCAATCGACTGTCACTCATTTTCATAGTGTGAAGGTACACCAATGGGCGATGGTCGGTAAAGAGGATAAACTGGTGACCGTATAAGAATGCTCTTAAGTTCTTGACCCCCCATCGCAACCCAGCCAACTCTCGTTCAATGGCAGAATACCCCCGCTGCGCCGTCGAAAAAGTCATAGATGAAAACGCTATCAGTCGTTCCTCCCCTTTCTGCCTTTGGGTAAGGCACGCCCCTGCGCCCGTGCCTGAAGCATCCACTGACAATTCGAGCTTCTCAGCTCCCAAGGTGTAATCCGGGAAAGTCAAGTTCACATCTCGTGCCATCTCTTCTTTCAACTTTTGGAAAGAAGTTTCCATTTCCTTCGTCCATTTGACCGGTGGATTCCCCTTCTCTCCAGTCACAGCGGACAACGGGGCCGCTATCGCAGAACATTGTGGTATAAACTTACGTTGGAAGTTAACCAAACCCAAAAATTGGCGAACCTGCGTCAACCTCGAAGGCTTCGGGAAATCCAAAACATTCTGCACATACTGCGGATCTTTCTTCAATCCGTCAACCCCCACCAGATGTCCAAGGTAAGGAACCTCGCTCCTGAACCAGTGGCACTTACTGGGCTTCAATTTAACCCCTGCCTCTCCCAATTTTCCCAACACCTTGTCCAGGAGGGTCAAGTGGGCTCCAAAATCGCGTTCCATGATCAGTATGTCATCGATATAAATGACGATCCTGCCCCGGGGAAAACCACTCAGCAATGCCTGGACCTCACGCTGGAAAGCTGCTGGGGCATTCCTGAGTCCGAAACTCAACGCCTTAAACTGGTAATGCCCCCTAGTGGTAGAAAAGGCGGTACATTCCCGACTATTCTCCTCGATTGGCATCTGATGATAACCCTTTACTAAGTCCAGAGACGTAAAATAACGCATCCCGTGAAGGCCAAACACCGCATCGGTCAAGTTCGGCATAGGGAACCTATCGGGCTTCGTGACAGCGTTCAACCGACGGTAATCAATACACATTCGTATTGTCCCATCTTTCTTCTTTACGGGAACCACGGGCGAACTCCACGGCGAAGTGCTCGGTTCGATGATGTCCAACAAGCACAACTCCTCACATTGACGCTCAATTTCGTCAGCCACGGGAACCGGAAATCTCCGCGGACGCTGCCAAATGGGTGTCGTATCATACAATTCGATACGATGAGACGTCAGAGCAGCGCGCCTCACGTCGAACTCCCCGACACTAAGGACGGCACTATGCTTCAGCAACAGCTGGTAAATGTGGTCCCGCTCACCACTGGACAATCCCTCATCCAGGATCAGTTCTTCCCTCAACTTCTGTTCAGTCCATTCATCCTTGGACACGCCCTCTTCCTCCAATGTCACATTCACACCCAGCTCCTCCTCATCCAACAACGTGTGCAATAAACCCAAGCGTGCCCCCTTAACCAATTTAACTGGTTTGTTACCAATGTTCCTGACCAGGACTTCAAAAGTTACATCTGAGCCCACAATGCTGGACATCACAGAAATTTGCTGGTTCAATTTCTTCGCAAGATACCACCCATCGAAAAAAAACTCCTGGTCCTCAGCTGTTACGTCCTGCTGGGTTGCCCTTGTCAATTTTTTCGCCACGTTCACACTGACCATCTTCCAACCACCGATCTCAATTTTAACGGCCTCCTGAACTTCACAATGAACTGCAGACACGATCCGTTTACAGCGGTCACTCTGGTCACATCCCTTCAAATAAAAATCCTCTCTGGCTTTATCTCCGAAGATTCGCGAAAAACGGCCCCTTGCAGGGTGAATAGTTACACTATTTTCAGTGAAGAAGTTCATTCCCAGTATTAACTGATGCGACAATCCACGCATCACCAGGAATTCCACCAACTCCATATCAATTCCGCGGATCCTCAACGTAAGCTCGAGCGCTGTATCCACATGGAACACGTTTGTATTTCCCAACCCCCTAACACCCATGCTAATTTCTCTCCGCTCCCCTTTTATTCCCGCTTCAAAATCCGCGCTGATCAACCCGAACTGGGCCCCTGTATCTATCAATGCGTCCGCCCGTCTACCCAAGACCTCCACTTCTATGTGGAGTAAATTTTGAATCTTCAGGAAGTCCGCATCTCCCTCTATTGCTTGACTGATATACACTACACTGTCGACCACCCGACGGTTCGCTTCCGGAACACTCACGACAACCCTTTCATCCTGACCCCGCTTGTCAACCCGCTGGGGCTTAGGGGAATCATCCTTCTGGATCCACTCCACGGCCTCAGGGTTCAGTTCACTCCCCGTTCTCCCCTCTCGTGACATTTTTTTTTCCATTCCGAGCATACACCAAGCGCCTCGGAACTTAACCGTTTAAAGGATTCTGAACACCCTGAGGTCCCGAAAATCCACCCTGAATTCCAGTCTGTCCTCCATTCTGACCCTGGAAACCAAGAGTATACCCGGCAACCTCATTCCTCAGAACGGGCTGTTCCAACACGCGAGCCGGCCCCTCCTCGACACGCACCTCTGCTGTTCGGGAAGTCCCCTGTCTCTCTTCCCTAGATTTCCGTTTGTGGCTAACGAACTCGGCGCAACCCTCCGCGCTGTGTCCATCCATGTCACACCAGATGCAATGTGGTCGCCAAGGTCCCCGAGAGGCAACCGGCTGTCCCGGACCCACCCCCGATGGTCCGTCCCTCTGCAATTCTCGTCGATCAGGGCAACGCGTCACCCAATGATCAGACGAACCACACAACAAGCAAGCCCCGAGGAACCTTCTACACTCTTCCCTGGTGTGGCCTCTCCTACGGCAATGGAAGCAACGCAACCTACCACTGTCCGAGGTAGCCGGTCCCTGCTCTTCCCTCCTTGATGCCGCTGCCCGGCGCTCAACCTGGCCATATTCACGGTTACCTCGACGTTCCCCGCGAGGCCCAGCCCTGGTCCACCCTTGGTCACTCTCTCGTGCACGTCTCCGCTGCTCATCCTCCCAATCTGTTCCATCCTCTGATCCCTTCCGGTAGTTCACTCCAGGCAACGTCCACACTTGGATTGGTTCGTCCCTGGTTCCTCTCTGTCTATGCTCCTCACTACGGTTCCTACCTCCAAAGTTTCATCCAAGAGGACCTTCAACAAATCCCTCCATTCAGGCTCTCTTCGCCGTCCCTCATCCAATCGTTGCACCCCCAACCGCAGTTTTACCTTCTTCTCCGAACGAGGGATACTATGCATAAATTGGCGCCACAAACGCCATTCGGGCCTTTCGGCTTCCGGGAACGCGCCGCCAAACAAAGTCTCCAACCGCATAGCGTAATCGCTAAGATTCTCGTCAGTACGCATGGTCGCATTATAGAACTTACCGCGCTTCTCTTCGAGGGTCTCCAGCTTCTGATGAGTCACCCATTCACGAAGTCGTCCCACCACTGAGCGATATTTTGCTCCCTGTTTATAACTTATCATACATTCGTTGTACATCACTTTTCAAATGGGCCCTTAATTCCACCAGCCAACGGTTGGGATCATTTCCCACCTTATCCCTAGCATAGCCTTCAAATTCCCTAAGGAAACTATTGAAGGACTGCGCCCCTCTGACCTCGAAAGGCAACGGCTTCACACTCCTAGCCATCCGCGCATAACCAGAAATCGCATCGGCAATCCTGGCCAAGGACTCGTCGATGTTCAACAACAACTCTCGCTGTTCCATGCGCCAGGTCCGGTCATCCGCCGACCAACCGCCCCCACCATCCGGTTGAGCGGCTTGGCTCTTCATGCGAGTGGACCCCTTTCCCCGCCGACCTCCAGAATTTGAGCGACGCGGCCAAGAACTCT
>JABUQX010052043.1:30000-38244 GCA_015478945.1 Trachelipus rathkii
TGAAACAATTTGTGGAAGGCTGGACCATGATGGTGACATGCTTCCGCTATAATATGCTAACGTTTCCTGGTTCTGAGTGACGAGAAGAAAAAAGCTGGGATATTTGATGGCCCACAAATACGGACACTCCTCCGTGATGCTGCCTTTGCTACAACAATGACTGTGTTAGAGGCAAGAGCGTGGAATGCTTTTTCAGATGTAGCACTGAATTTTCTGGGGAAAAGGAAAGCCGCGAACCACTAACATTGTACAGGAACTGCTAGACAGTTTTCATTCTCATGGATGTAGAATGAGTATAAAGTTGTAAAGTTGCACTACTTACATTCTCACCTAAGAAAATTTCCGGATAACCTAGGCGATGTTAGTGATGAGCAGGGTGAACGCTTCCATCAAGATCTAAAGTTCATGGAAGGACGTTACCAGGGCAAGTGGGATATCAATATGATGGCCGACTATTGTTGGAGCTTGATGAGGGATATTCCAGACGCTATGCACAGTAGATCGTCTACGAAGAGAAAGTTACTACCATCGTAGGTATGTTTACATTAACTAAACCCATTCCTTCTATTACATTCATTGTTGTCCCATATTACTCTTTATTCATAGTTGTATTGTATGTTTAACATATATCTATCAAAGACATGTATCATATCATTGCGATTTGTTTCTCTCCCTTCATATTATCCATATATATATATAATATATATATATATATATATATATATATATATATATATATATATATATATTATATATATAATATATGATATATAATATATATATATATATATATATATAAATATATATATATATATATCCCAATAATTGTGATAGACCCTCTTGAAAAAGGTAAAAATCATAAAATTTTACAAATCTGTGTTACACACAATATCTCCCAAATGCGATGTGATATGCAAAAACCGATTACATTTTTGGAATCAGTACATCAATAATCAATTGCGAAACCCCGTCCAAAAAATTTCATGTTTACCAGTGTGTTATATACAAAGTAATAAACAAAAAGTAAATACTAATTTTCTTACCTATAGCAAACCATTCACAAATTAAAAATAATTAAATGAAAATTGAAAAAGTTTCGTTAATTCAGATATTAAACTTAAACTTCATTTGAATAATCTCTAAGGTTAAAATGACAGAAAATTAGGCAGTTCTCCATTTTCAGGTTATAACCCTATTTCTTGTGGCTTCATAAATTTATTTCCTTCTGTTCTAAATATTCTTTCACTTCGACTCATGACGGTGGAGCTGAAAGGTTTTTTATTGCTAGTTTTTTCAAAATTCATAAATAAACTATTTCCAGTGTTTTCCACCAATTGAAGGGAATATCATTGTCTTCAATGGTCAAAGTAAGGCAAACTTAAATATTTGTTTATTTCTTGATGTAATTCCGTATGTAGCCTTTTACTTTTTTGTACAATAATCACATCGTCAGAAGAATGGGACTTTCTTTTTTCCCTCTCACTTTCTTTTCTGTATAACGATTTTGATGCCACAATTTCTTTAAAACAATCCATTAAAGAAGTGAAAATGGAACCTTCAGCTTCACTTTCCCCACTACGTGAATCATCATCAGCAGAAGAGTCAGGAGCTAAATTTTTATGCATTTCTTTCCATGCCTCAACGACCATATTTTTTACTGATTCATCTGATTCCTGTTGAAAAATTAGCTTGAATCGCAGATCTAAGAAAGTAGCTACACACAAAGATTTATCACATAGAAACTTAGAAAGTCTTTTTTTTTACTGATTTCTTAAGCTCTTCAACGAGTGTAATTATTCCACTGAAGCTTTTGCTTTTAATTGCCTTATTTAAAAATAGATTTTTGCTAAAATGGAAGGAGTCACTTGGGCGACTTTCACGTTTAATGCTTGTTTTAATGATGTTGTCAAATGGCTCAAGTAAATGGAATAATTTTGCCACTGAAAATCAGTCAACATTTTCTGATTGCATTCAGCAGTGTATATGGCTAGGGGAACTTTTTGTTCAAACAATCTTTTAAGCATATCATAAGTTCTGTTCCAGCGTGTAGAAACGTCTTGAATTAATTTATGCTGTTTGACATTCAGCTGCATCTGTAAAGTTTTAAGCTTTGCAGCTGCCGTTGCTGAATGGTGAAAATGAGAGGCTATGCCTTCTGCAAGTAAATAAAATCTTTAACAGACTTCTGACATAATATTGAATCGTGAATGCATAAGTTGCAACAAGTGAATAAAACATGAAATTGAATAGCAAGCCAATCTCCCTTATCCAGCTACCAGGTATTCTGGTCCATTTATCCTGTCATCACTAAGAAATTTCTATTTAGAATATTGGAAAAATGTCAATAGCCCCTTATAGGATCTGAACAAATGACAAAGATTTTCCGCCATATTGGCTAACAAAAATTTTGGCTACATTTTTTATTTTTTTGGAAAAATAAGTTTCTAAAATTTCAATTTAAATTGAAATAACTTTCTTTATGTTGACCTAATTTATTGTTTATAAAGCTCAATATCGGCCGATAGTTCGGCCAAAGCCGAATCCGGAATATTCGTATTTTGCCGAATAGGCCTAATACCGAATACTTACGAATATTCGGCACATCCCTAAATATATAATATATATATATATATAATATATATATATATATATATATATATATATATATATATATAATATTGATTTAATATTATTTATGGCATAACTCCAGAAGGGCCAGGAGAATTATCTCGAAAACTATGACACTTACAGAAAAACCAATTACATATTTGTAATCAGCTTATAAAAGCTTATTACCAAGTGTATATAAAAATATATATATAACAGCCTATATGTAAAGTCGTTTTATGATTTAAAACTTACGAAACCCTAGTCGACTGCATAGATATCAGGAAGTCGGGTTTCTCTCGGCCTCTATGTGGACAATGGAGGGACTTCATCCCTAATCTGTCCCATCGGCTCGAGCCTCCTAATGGGAAATATGTTTACTTGAACTTCAATTTTTAGGGGCTTGAGCCGATGGGGGCCAGAGGGGGGACAAAGTCCTCCCACCCCATCGTCCACCTAGAGGCCGCGAGACCCCGACTCCTGGTATATATGCGGTCTACTCTAGGGTGTTCGTTAGTTTTAAATCATAAAACGACTTTACATACAGGCTATATATATAGATTTTTTTTTACACTCTGGTATAACTTTATACGCTGATTCCAAATATGTAATTGGTTTTTCTGAAAGTGTCATACTTTTCGAGAAAATTCTCCTGGCCCTTTTCTGAAATTTTCTTTAGTATTATTATTATTATTATTATACTTATTATTATTATTATTATATTATTATTATTATTATTATTATATTATTATTATTATTATTTAATATATATATATATAATATAATATATATATAGTATATATTATATATAATATATATATTATATATATATTTATTTATATAATATATATATTATATATATATATATATATATAATTATAATATATATATATATATATTATATATATTATTGATTAAATGCTTGTTTTATAAATGAACGATGATGCAATTATAATTAGCCTAGCCCCCCCCCCCCCCGCCGCCCCCCCCGGCCCCCCTTCCCGCCGCCCCCGCCCGCCCCCCGCCCCCCTCATAGATTATGTAGATTCTGCTTGTTTCTAGACGTCTTTCTTATGAGTTATCCGTTTGTATGTGAAATATGGACGTCTATAGCTTTTTACTTCAAAGGATTTCTTAAATATGTGGGTATTTGAAGTTCTGTACCCGCGGGTATGTAGACAAAGTGAAGTTCTGTGCCTTATTGTTGCTGTAAATCCGAGTATTGATTTTCCTCTTTACTGTCTCTCTTTGTATCCTATATTCCTCTGTGTTGTTTATCCTTGTATTCGATGTTTTTCCTCTGTACTAAATCTTGTTCTTCTACGGTGGCTATATTGTTTTTCTTGCTTTTAAGACTTATATATGCCTTATCTTATTTTTATCATATTATATCATTATATCATTTATATCATTTACATTTAAATATTAAACACAATATTTATACTAGTTACTTCTTTCTTTAATGATTCAATACCTGTGAAATAGATAAATGCATTAAACTGTTCAAACATCTTCACCCATCCTTTGTTTTTCTCTAATTCTTTAGAGAAAAAGTCTTCCGCTTTGTAACACATCTTGAAGTATTTTCTTATTACCACAATTCTTTGTAAGAACATCTGCCAGTTGTTGGTCTCCCTTAATCCATTTTATCTCTTGTATATCTCCATAATGTATATGTTCTTTTATATATCCCATGTTTATTCTCAGGTTCTTTACTTTCGAGTTTCTTTCAGATTTTATACCTTCTTCTAGTGTTTTACTATCAGTCATTACTTTTATTTCTATGGATTTACCTGTAGTATCTCTCCAAAGTTGCTTATGCCACCATACTGATGTTTTCACTGAATCTTTTATATTTTATTTCTTGTTGTTCGGCTTTACAGTGGCTAACTAATTTCCTCAATTCATTGAATCTGTTGACATTCATATCCTCTTCTGACACACTCAATTTGCTCACCATGAACGAAATTTCTGGTCTTGTATTTCTTGCTAACCAGTTCAATTGACCTAATATAGATCTGTACTCTGTTATTTCTTTTCCTTTCAGCTTTCTATTTCCATGCTCTTTCATCGTATCTGGTATCTCTAATTTTTTTTATGTATTCTTCTTGGTCCACTATAATTTCATCATTTCTCTTATGTATTCTCACCCCCAGGTATTTTATATCATTTTTACTGCTACTACCTATTTCGAATCTTGCAGACAGTTTTGTTATTATTTCTTCTTTGAATTTGTTATTACCAGTCCACAATATATCATCAACATGAAAACACATAATTCCTTGCAATTCTCCTTCTCTTATGCAATTGAATAATGTTGATTCTAGAGGTGATTGTCTTAATTCCATTTTCATTAGCTCTTCTTTTAATGATATATACCATGCCATTGCAGCATCCTGCAGACCATATACAGTTTTCTTTAAAAGCCACAGTTTTCCTTGATCAAATTCTTTCGGAGGTTTAATGATAACTCTTCTTTTAATGTTGTTTCCTTGTAGATAAGCTGTCTTGATATCTATAGAATTAATATCCCAGCCTTTTTGTTGAGCTATTATCAATATCATTCTTATTGTTTCTATAGACACAGTAGGAGCATCTTTTCTTTCTGACACATCCTCCTCAAATCCTCTAGCCACTAGTCTAGCTTTCATTTTTCTTATTCCACCTGGTGACACCTTTTCCTTCACCAGCCATCTGGTTGATATCGCTTGTTCTCCCGCATTTTGTATTTCCTCATAAACATCATTCTTCTTCCAACTTTTCAATTCTTGTTCCTTTGCCTCTTTTATGTCTTGTCTCTTATGACTCAAGAAAACCTCTTCATGTTCATAGTCTTCTTCATACCTCTCTTCTTCATCTTCATTTGACTCCTCCTCAATATCTATCTCAGTATCATTATCTTCTTCATCATTCTCGTCGTCATGATAATTTTTATAATCATCGTAATCCTTAAGGTCTATCCAGTAACGTTTTTTCGTATTAAGATCTATTATGTTGTAACAGTGAGAGTATTTTTTACTATTAGCCTTACCAGCTCTATTCACTATTGTGCACTTTAGTTCAGCTTTATTTTCTTTCTTTTTCATCACATATGTGTTTCCAGGTTTAATGTCTTTCAATTTGTAAAGCATTTGTTTACCTCATCATTGGTGTATTCTTTTTCTTCAATGCTCCTTTATCTCTTCCATTATTATTGAATAATGGTCTTCATTCTCTTCTTCCTATCGCCTCCACTACAACGTCTTTTGCATTTACCTCCTCTTCTTCTTGTTTATCTTGTTCCTTCGAGTTATTTCCATTTGTTTGTATCCTTGTACAGTGTACTTTAGCCACCATTCTTAAGTTTCCACCATGTTTAACTATGGCTGTTTTTCCATCTATTCCTATTATTTGAGCCGGCCCTCTCCATTCCTTATCATTGTTTCTCTTGTACAGTACTTCTTCACCTATTCTTATATTTTCCAGGTTATGCTCCACTATGTTACTTCTTAACGCTCTTTTTATTTTTTCCGAGCTTTCATTTTCTATGTGTATTCTTCTGGCGGAGTGTATGTTGGTTATTAAATTCTTCATCATTTCATCTTCCTCATTTTCATCTGCCATTATCAAATCATCACAGTCTACCACATTTGGTATCCTTGTATTCTGACCAAGTACCAATTGGTTTGGTGAAAAACCCAAATGAGTACTAAGGTTATTCTTGGCATATATTGCCCAGTCCATACACCCTTGTTTGTTGTATCCTTCATTTTTTAATTTTAACATTGATTCTTTCACTATTCCCACTGCCTTCTCACATAGTCCGTTACTCCAAGGGCTTTCAGCTGAAGTTGACTTAAGAGTGATGTTGAATTTGGTTGTAAACGTTTCCATTTTCTCATTCTGGAATTCTTTACCCGCATCAGTTAATATGTTGTTGGGTGTTCCAAAGTATTTAATCCATTTATTAACCAATTGCTCAATAATTTCTACAGCATTCTTACTTTTCAACCAACAACCCTGTGTATACCTTGTAGCTGTATCTATCATAATAAGGAATTTTTCTCCATCTATTTCACCCACATCCATCTGCAACATGTCATTGAATTTTCTTGCCATGTTCAAACCCACTACAGGTCTAGATGGAGTTCTTTTATATCTCTTACATGTATTACAGTTTTTGTTTACGTTGTTTATTTCCTCCTCTACTTCTCTCCAATCTTCTTTTTTTATCCGTCCACCGTACGCATCTTTTATTAATTTTGTTAACTTTTCTGCACTGCAATGTGCAAATTGAAGGTGTAGTTTCCCTATTTTATGGACTCTATCATTTACTTTTATTTTTTATCCATTCATCTCTTTCTTCGTTCAACCAGCAGTATCTTCTTAACTTACCCAGGGATATGCAGACATGTCCTGTTTCACTCTCTATTGTTCTCACATTTTTTATTTTCATATCCAATATATCTATAGTTTTATTATACACATCGTGTATCATTTTCATCCGTTCCATTGTCCTTCTTCCTAATAATAGGGGTATATTTCCTTCAATTACGGTTACTTGTATTGCAAATCTTTTTTGTTTTATGCAGCATGGAATTTCTATTTCTTTTATTATCTGGTAGTCTGTTTGTCCAAAGGTTATCTCTCCTTCCTTTTTCTTTTGGCTTTTATTGATGTATTTCAAATCTTCCATATCCATGCCTGCTAGTATTGTTGCTAGTCATATCTCCCCTACTACTGTTGCATTGCTGCCGGTATCTAAAATGGCTAACATTTCCTCTCTCATATTTTTATTCTCTTGTACGGTGTTCTGCAAATACACTCTATTATTCACTCTTTTATCTTCCCTACAATCTCTTGCCCAGTGTCCTTCTTTCTTGCATTTATAGCATCTATTTTTATTTTTTTTTTTTTCATTCCACCAACATTTGTTAGTGCTATGGTTGTTGTATCGGCATATCTCACAACATTCCTTCTTCTTATTTGCAGCAGCAAAATTATTTTCAGCACTCATCCATTGTCTTTCGTTCCTTCTTCCTTCTTTAGTTACTCCAGAAGACATAATATTCATTATAGATTTTTTTGTATCTTCATAAGGGTCCTTTGATTCTCTTATGGATGACAAGACCATTTTTCTTTCCATGTCCTTCATTCTTGATCTATCTATCATTTTAAAGGCAATGTATTTTTTATTCATTTTCACATTTTCAATTCTTTCACATTTTTTCATCATCCTATCAAATCTGCTGACATACTCTCTAAACTCCTCTTCCTCTTCCTGTCTTATATTGTCAAAATCTGTTATTTTTACATATTCTTCCAAAGACTGATCTCTTACATATCTTTTCTTTAATTCTTCCACTATGGCATCATACCCCTCATCACCCAGTATCACATCCTTTGGAATACTCTTAATCGTCTCAAGAGCCTCTCCTGACAATCCACTAATAATCATAGCATTTTTATTCTTCTTGTTACCCGATGTTGTCTCCATCCATATTTCTAACTGAAAAAGATAGTCTTCCACCTTTTCCCTTTCTTCCACCAAATTTTGGAATAATATTCCTGTATTCTGCTCTTATTTGAGTCTCTCTTTTTTCTACTGCCTTTTCTATCATAGTCTTCATTTGTTCTTCCGTTATCGACATGTTTCAA
>JABUQX010052044.1:0-35602 GCA_015478945.1 Trachelipus rathkii
TGAAACATGTCGATAACGGAAGAACAAATGAAGACTATGATAGAAAAGGCAGTAGAAAAAAGAGAGACTCAAATAAGAGCAGAATACAGGAATATTATTCCAAAATTTGGTGGAAGAAAAGAGGAAAAGGTGGAAGACTATCTTTTTCAGTTAGAAATATGGATGGAGACAACATCGGGTAACAAGAAGAATAAAAATGCTATGATTATTAGTGGATTGTCAGGAGAGGCTCTTGAGACGATTAAGAGTATTCCAAAGGATGTGATACTGGGTGATGAGGGGTATGATGCCATAGTGGAAGAATTAAAGAAAAGATATGTAAGAGATCAGTCTTTGGAAGAATATGTAAAAATAACAGATTTTGACAATATAAGACAGGAAGAGGAAGAGGAAGTTTAGAGAGTATGTCAGCAGATTTGATAGGATGATGAAAAAATGTGAAAGAATTGAAAATGTGAAAATGAATAAAAAATACATTGCCTTTAAAATGATAGATAGATCAAGAATGAAGGACATGGAAAGAAAAATGGTCTTGTCATCCATAAGAGAATCAAAGGACCCTTATGAAGATACAAAAAAATCTATAATGAATATTATGTCTTCTGGAGTAACTAAAGAAGGAAGAAGGAACGAAAGACAATGGATGAGTGCTGAAAATAATTTTGCTGCTGCAAATAAGAAGAAGGAATGTTGTGAGATATGCCGATACAACAACCATAGCACTAACGAATGTTGGTGGAATGAAAAAAATAAAAATAGATGCTATAAATGCAAGAAAGAAGGACACTGGGCAAGAGATTGTAGGGAAGATAAAAGAGTGAATAATAGAGTGTATTTGCAGAACACCGTACAAGAGAATAAAAATATGAGAGAGGAAATGTTAGCCATTTTAGATACCGGCAGCAATGCAACAGTAGTAGGGGAGATATGACTAGCAACAATACTAGCAGGCATGGATATGGAAGATTTGAAATACATCAATAAAAGAGCCAAAAGAAAAAGGAAGGAGAAATAACCTTTGGACAAACAGACTACCAGATAATAAAAGAAATAGAAATTCCATGCTGCATAAAACAAAAAAGATTTTCAATACAAGTAACCGTAATTGAAGGAAATATACCCCTATTATTAGGAAGAAGGACAATGGAACGGATGAAAATGATACACGATGTGTATAATAAAACTATAGATATATTGGATATGAAAATAAAAAATGTGAGAACAATAGAGAGTGAAACAGGACATGTCTGCATATCCCTGGGTAAGTTAAGAAGATACTGCTGGTTGAACGAAGAAAGAGATGAATGGATAAAAAATAAAAGTAATGATAGAGTCCATAAAATAGGGAAACTACACCTTCAATTTGCACATTGCAGTGCAGAAAAGTTAACAAAATTAATAAAAGATGCGTACGGTGGACGGATAAAAAAAGAAGATTGGAGAGAAGTAGAGGAGGAAATAAACAACGTAAACAAAAACTGTAATACATGTAAGAGATATAAAAGAACTCCATCTAGACCTGTAGTGGGTTTGAACATGGCAAGAAAATTCAATGACATGTTGCAGATGGATGTGGGTGAAATAGATGGAGAAAAATTCCTTATTATGATAGATACAGCTACAAGGTATACACAGGGTTGTTGGTTGAAAAGTAAGAATGCTGTAGAAATTATTGAGCAATTGGTTAATAAATGGATTAAATACTTTGGAACACCCAACAACATATTAACTGATGCGGGTAAAGAATTCCAGAATGAGAAAATGGAAACGTTTACAACCAAATTCAACATCACTCTTAAGTCAACTTCAGCTGAAAGCCCATGGAGTAACGGACTATGTGAGAAGGCAGTGGGAATAGTGAAAGAATCTATGTTAAAATTAAAAAATGAAGGATACAACAAACAAGGGTGTATGGACTGGGCAATATATGCCAAGAATAACCTTAGTACTCATTTGGGTTTTTCACCAAACCAATTGGTACTTGGTCAGAATACAAGGATACCAAATGTGGTAGACTGTGATGATTTGATAATGGCAGATGAAAATGAGGAAGATGAAATGATGAAGAATTTAATAACCAACATACACTCCGCCAGAAGAATACACATAGAAAATGAAAGCTCGGAAAAAATAAAAAGAGCGTTAAGAAGTAACATAGTGGAGCATAACCTGGAAAATATAAGAATAGGTGAAGAAGTACTGTACAAGAGAAACAATGATAAGGAATGGAGAGGGCCGGCTCAAATAATAGGAATAGATGGAAAAACAGCCATAGTTAAACATGGTGGAAACTTAAGAATGGTGGCTAAAGTACACTGTACAAGGATACAAACAAATGGAAATAACTCGAAGGAACGAGATAAACAAGAAGAAGAGGAGGTAAATGCAAAAGACGTTGGAGTGGAGGCGATAGAAGAAGAGGAAAATGAAGACCATTATTCAATAATAATGGAAGAAGATAAAGAGCATGAAGAAAAAGAGAATACTAACAATGATGAAGTAACAAATGCTTTACAAATGAAAGACGTTAAACCTGGAAACACATATGTGATGAAAAAGAAAGAAAATAACGCTGAACTAAAGTGCACAATAGTGAATAGAGCTGGTAAGGCTAATAGTAAAAAATACTCTCACTGTTATAACATAATAGATCTTAATACGAAAAAACGTTACTGGATAGACCTTAAGGATTACGATGATTATAAAAATTATCATGACGACGAGAATGATGAAGAAGATAATGATACTGAGATAGATATTGAGGAGGAGTCAAATGAAGATGAAGAAGAGAGGTATGAAGAAGACTATGAACATGAAGAGGTTTTCTTGAGTCATAAGAGACAAGACATAAAAGAGGCAAAGGAACAAGAATTGAAAAGTTGGAAGAAGAACGATGTTTATGAGGAAATACAAAATGCGGGAGAACAGGCGATATCAACCAGATGGCTGGTGAAGGAAAAGGTGTCACCAGGTGGAATAAGAAAAATGAAAGCTAGACTAGTGGCTAGAGGATTTGAGGAGGATGTGTCAGAAAGAAAAGATGCTCCTACTGTGTCTATAGAAACAATAAGAATGATATTGATAATAGCTCAACAAAAAGGCTGGGATATTAATTCTATAGATATCAAGACAGCTTATCTACAAGGAAACAACATTAAAAGAAGAGTTATCATTAAACCTCCGAAAGAATTTGATCAAGGAAAACTGTGGCTTTTAAAGAAAACTGTATATGGTCTGCAGGATGCTGCAATGGCATGGTATATATCATTAAAAGAAGAGCTAATGAAAATGGAATTAAGACAATCACCTCTAGAATCAACATTATTCAATTGCATAAAAGAAGGAGAATTGCAAGGAATTATGTGTTTTCATGTTGATGATATATTGTGGACTGGTAATAACAAATTCAAAGAAGAAATAATAACAAAACTGTCTGCAAGATTCGAAATAGGTAGTAGCAGTAAAAATGATATAAAATACCTGGGGGTGAGAATACATAAGAGAAATGATGAAATTATAGTGGACCAAGAAGAATACATAAAAAAATTAGAGATACCAGATACGATGAAAGAGCATGGAAATAGAAAGCTGAAAGGAAAAGAAATAACAGAGTACAGATCTATATTAGGCCAATTGAACTGGTTAGCAAGAAATACAAGACCAGAAATTTCGTTCATGGTGAGCAAATTGAGTGTGTCAGAAGAGGATATGAATGTCAACAGATTCAATGAATTGAGGAAATTAGTTAGCCACTGTAAAGCCGAACAACAAGAAATAAAATATAAAAGAACATATAGATAACTCTGTGTATTATAAGCAACTTTGGAAAGATACTACAGGTAAATCCATAGAAATAAAAGTAATGACTGATAGTAAAACACTAGAAGAAGGTATAAAATCTGAAAGAAACTCGAAAGTAAAGAACCTGAGAATAAACATGGGATATATAAAAGAACATATACATTATGGAGATATACAAGAGATAAAATGGATTAAGGGAGACCAACAACTGGCAGATGTTCTTACAAAGAATTGTGGTAATAAGAAAATACTTCAAGATGTGTTACAAAGCGGAAGACTTTTTCTCTAAAGAATTAGAGAAAAACAAAGGATGGGTGAAGATGTTTGAACAGTTTAATGCATTTATCTATTTCACAGGTATTGAATCATTAAAGAAAGAAGTAACTAGTATAAATATTGTGTTTAATATTTAAATGTAAATGATATAAATGATATAATGATATAATATGATAAAAATAAGATAAGGCATATATAAGTCTTAAAAGCAAGAAAAACAATATAGCCACCGTAGAAGAACAAGATTCAGTACAGAGGAAAAACATCGAATACAAGGATAACAACACAGAGGAATATAGGATACAAAGAGAGACAGTAAAGAGGAAAATCAATACTCGGATTTACAGCAACAATAAGGCACAGAACTTCACTTTGTCTACATACCCGTGGGTACAGAACTTCAAATACCCACATATTTAAGAAATCCTTTGAAGTAAAAAGCTATAGACGTCCATATTTCACATACAAACGGATAACTCATAAGAAAGACGTCTAGAAACAAGCAGAATCTACATAATCTATGAGGTAATTATAATTGCACATCGTTTCATTTATAAAACCTAAGCATTTAATCAGTTAAACACAATATCACTCTCGTTCTTTGAAAATTCAGAGAAGAACTATTTATTATATATATAATATATATATATATATATATATATATATATATATAATATATATATCTATATATATATCATATATATATATATAAATAATAATAATAATAATAATAATAATAATAATAATAATAATAATAATAATAATAATAATAATAATAATAATAATAATAATAATAATAATACTAAAGGCATAATTCCAGAAAAGGGCCAGGAGAATTTTCTCGAAAAGTATGACACTTTCAGAAAAACCAATTACATATTTGGAATCAGCGTATAAAGCTTATTACCAGAGTGTAAAAAAAATTATATATACAGCTTATATGTAAAGTCGTTTTATGATTTAAAACTAACGAACACCCTAGAGTAGACCGCATATATACCAGGAGTCGGGGTCCCTCTTCGCCCTCTAGGTGGACGATGGGGTGGGGAGGACTTTGTCCCCCCCTCTGGCCCCCATCGTGCTCAACACCCTAAAAATTTGAAGTTCAAGTAAACATATTTCCCATTAGGAGGCTGAGCCGATGGGGGACCAGAATTAGGGGATGAAGTCCCTCCCTTGTCCACCTAGAGGCCGAGAGAACCCGACTCCTGATATCTATGCAGTCTACTTTAGGGTGTTCGTTAGTTTTAAATCATAAAACGACTTTACATATAGGCTATATATATTTTTTTACACTGGTAATAAGCTTTATACGCTGATTACAAATATGTAATTGGTTTTTCTGCAGTGTCATACTTTTCGAGATAATTCTCCTGGCCCTTTCTGGATTATGCCATAAATAAATATTAAATCAATATATATATATATATATATATATATATATATATATAATATATATATATATATATATATATATATATATTAGGGATGTGCCGAATATTCGGTAAGTATTCGGTATTTGGCCTATTTTTTTTTAAAACCGATTTTTTTTATTTTTTTATTTTTTAATATTCAGGTATTCGGCTTTTTGCCGAATATCAACCTTTGGAAACAATAAACAAATTTTGTGGACATAATAGAAAGTTATTTCAATTTCAAATTGAAATTTTAGAAACTTCTTATTTTCCTTAAAAAAATAAAAAATGTAGCCAAATTTTGTACAGCCAATATGGCGAAAATCTTTGTCATTTGTCCAGATCTATAAGGGGCTTTAACATTTTTCAATATTCTAAAAATAGAATTCATTTAGTGATACAGGATAATGGACCAAACGGTAGCTGGGATAAGGGAGAGTGGCTTGCTACCAATTTCATGTTTTATTCACATGTTGCAACTATGCATTCACGATTCAATCTTATGTCAGAAGTCTGTTAAAGATCTTTTATTTACTTGCAGAAGCATATCCTCTCATTTTCACAATTCAGCAACGGCAGCTGCAAAGCTTAAAACTTTACAGATCCAGCTGAAAACAACATAAATTAATTCAAGACGTTTCTACAAGCTGAACAGACTTATGATATGCTTAAAAGTTGTTTGAACAAAAAGTTTCCCTAGCCATATACCCGCTGAATGCAATCAGAAAATGTTGACTGATTTTTCAGTGGCAAAAAATTTTCATTTACTGTGAGCCATTTGACAACAATCACTAAAACAGTATTAACGTGAGTAACAGTCGCCCAGTGGACTCCTTCCATTTTAGCAATAAATCTTTTTTTAAAAATAAGGCAATTAAAAAAAAGGCCCAGAACTCCAAACCCCCCCCCCCTTTTTTTCTCTCAAGTCCCTCTTGCCTCTTACTATACGTGAAATTGGACATTTGTTTCTTAACTCGTTGAAGAGCTTAAGGAATCAGTAGAAAAAAGACTTTCTAAGTTTCTATGTGATAAATCTTTGTGTGAAGCTACTTTCTTAGATCTGCGATTCCAACTAATTTTTCAACAGGAATCAGATGAATTCGTAAAGAAATAAGGTCGATGATGGAAGGTAAGAAATGCATAAAAATTTAACTCCTGACTCTTCTGCTGATGATGATTCACGTACTGGGGAAAGTGAAGCTGAAGGTCCAATTTCACTTCTTTAATGGATTGTTTTTAAAGAAATTGTGGCACCAAAATCGTCATACAGAAAAGAAAGTGAGAGTGAAAAAGAAAAGTCCATCTTCTGACGATGGATTATTGTACATAAAAGTACAAGGCTACATACGGAATTACAATCAAGAAATAAACAAATATATAAGTTTGCCTACTTTGACAAGTGAAGACAATGTATTCCCTTCAATTGGTGAAAAAACACTGGAAATAGTTTTATGAATTTGAAAAAAAACTAGCAATAAAATACCTTTCAGCTCCACCGTCATCAATCGAAATTGAAAGAATATTTAGAACAGAAGGAAATATTTATGGAAGCCACAAGAAATAGGTTATAACCTGAAAATGGAGAACTGCTAATGTTCTGCATTTTGACGTGTTAGCTTCTTCAAATGAAGTTTAGATGATTCTCATAGCGACGAAACTTAACAATTTGCTATCATCATTTTAAATCCGTGAATGGTATGCTCCCGGTATGAGATTGTTATTTATTTTTTGTTTTATTACTTTTTTGTATATAACACTGGTAAACATGAAATTTTTTGGACGGGGTTTCGCAATTGAATTATTGATGTACTGATTCTAAAATGTAATCGGTTTTTTGCTATCACATCACTTTCGTGAGGATATTGTGTGTACACACAGATTTGTATTTTATATTTTTTAATACCTTTTTCAGAGGGTCTATCACAATTATTGGGATATAATATATATATATATATATATAATATAATATAATATATATATATATATATTATATTATATATAAATATATATATATATATTAATATAATATTAATATAATTACATATATATATATATAATAATATATATATATATTTGGGTTCTAATAAAGGATCGAAACAATGGCAATGATATTATACATGTCTTTGATAGATATAATGTTAAACATATAATATAACTATGAATAAAGAGTATATGGGACATACAAATGAATGTAATAGAAGGCAGGGTTTAAGTTAATGTAAACATCACCTACGTGGTAGTAACTTTCTCTCGTAGACCATCTTACTGTGGCATCAGCATCTGGAAATCCCTCATCAACCAGCTCACAGCAATAGTCGGCCAATCAATATTGAATATCCCACTTGCCCTTGGTAACGTCCGCTTAACCACATGACTTTAGATCTTGATGGAAGCGTTCACTCCCTGCTCATCACTAACATCGGCGCCTAGGTTTATACGGAAATTTTCTTAGGTGAGAATGGAAGTAGTGCAACTTTAAAATTTATACTCATTCTACATCCATGAGAATGAAAATTGTCTAGCAGTTCCTGTACAATGTTAGTGGTTCCCGGCTTTCTGTTCCCCAGAAAATTCTTTGCTACATCTGAAAAAGCATTCCACGCTCTTGCCTCTAACACAGTCATTGTTTGTAGCAAAGGAAGCATCACGGAGGAGTGTTTCCGTATTTGTGGGCCATCATATCACAGCTTTTTTCTTCTCGTCACAGACCAGGAAACGTTTGAGCATATATAGCGGAAGCATTCACCATCATGTCCAGGCCTTCACAAATTGTTTCATCAAACCAAGTTTTATGTGTACTGGAGGAGGTAAAATGATGTTTTCTCTCTGTACTAGTGGTTCACGTAACGATGTTCCTGTCACCTGGCGCAAGGTTCCCTCGGTGGCCATTCTCTTTTGTTCCAGTGTTCCTTTGCCGCCCGGCTGTCCCAATAGCACAGGAAGCCAGGGATATTTGGTGAAACCTGCCTGCTGACCGAGCAAAATGTTTACCATTTTTGAGGTCGACGCATATATTTACAATCCATGTACCTGATATTGTAGCCTCTCCAAACTGTTTTGATTTTTGCCATACTCCTCTTTCATCCGTACCGAGTACCCTACTGGGACCGAAGCATACCTGTTGGCGTTGTGTAACAACACACACCTTAAACTACTGCTGTTGGAAGTGTCAATAAACAGTCGCCACTCACCTGCATGGTATGCTGGGAGTCCCATACGAGTAGTAGGCCTGCAAATTCACTGCAATACACAAGGTTACCATCTGACTGGAAGAGCCTCCGCAGCTCTCCTTCTCTGTACGATAAAATGTTCTCTTGTGCCATGGTCCAGTAGTCATTTTTCCATGCAACCGCGAAGGCCAACAGCTCAGGACATCTTCGGCAAATACAACTCTCTTTCATACAAGATCGTTCAGTTTCCACCCTGGGTGAACAATGACGGACCATCCGACTGGTATTTCAGATGGATGATAGACATCATCTAGGTCATTGGCATCCATACCTGTAGACGTACTAAAGTTACCCCATGCTTCCCGAATATCGTCCACAGTAACTTGCTGCTACTGTAGATATAATGCCGGAAGGGTAACGTCTATACAGCCCTACCATATGCGCACATATTTTGTCAATTCCTAGGGGAATATCCACCAAACTACGGACTCCATGATTGAATGAAAACGGATGTGATACAGCAAATCGAGAATATATATGGAATCAGCACTTCCGAATTACTATATATCTGCTACAAAAGTTCATCCAAGAAAATTTCACATTTTTTGTTGACCAATGGTCAAGTTTCATTTATTTTTCCCTAATGGATGAACGCGAACTTTGAAAATAACTTATTCGGCCGAATAGCGAAGTGACTATTCGGCCGAATATTCGGTATTCGGCCGATACTTTTAGCCCGAAATATTCGTATTCGGTATTCGGCTTTTTTCCGAACTGCCGGCCCACTCCTAATATATATATATATATATAATATATATATATATATTATATATATATATATATATATTATTCTATATATATATATATATATATATATATATATATATATAATATTATATATATTTATATTCTATAATTTGAATCAGTAATATATATTTTCTGACAAATTTTCTTTAAGTTCCAAAAAAAATTTTCTACCGTTCAGAGAAAGTTTAAGTTTTTTAAGAAATTGTTTAGTGGCAGCTTCTGGCACTAATTCCAGAAGCTTGCTTTCTAAAGAATTTTCCTTTTAAACCTTTTCCTTAACTTAACTTTCTGACTTAGAATTTTTGAGGAACTTAGAAATTTTTTTCAGAAAATATACACTGATTAAAATCTAATTATATATAATATATTATTATATATTATACTATATATATAATATATATTCATAATTATATATATTTATATATATACTATAATATATATATAATATATATATATATATATATATATATATGATTATAAATATATTATACTATATATAAATATATAATAATATATATATATATATATATATATATATATATATATATATAATATATATATATATTTGTGTTGTTGAGGTTGGTCGGGAATGTAAACGTGAAATGTAGATTCCAAGGGAGTTATAGAAAGTGTATATTTGTTTAAGGTAAGGACCTTATAAAAGTCAACGCAATGGAAAAAAAATCAGTTTCAATAACAAGAGATCGTATAAAAAAAATATTTAATAAGATAGTCCAAATAAGGACAAAAAAAATAAATAGTTTGCAATGATAACTCACTGTTTCTTCCTCCAAACAATTCACTTAATCTAAAGGTGCCTTATATCTCAATCCTAGTCTGCTTTAATGTGGCGTGCAACATATAACAATTCTAACAAGAGTGACAAAAGAGGTGTGAAAGTTCTTTAATGAAGCAATGGTTCCTACTCCGGTAATACAAGCAACGCAATAGAAACAACATATAATAGATTAATAATAAGAAAAGGACTTTATAGATGGGCAATAAAATTTTAAAAAATGAAAACTTAATGATTACCTTTTTTAATGACCTTTTAATATTTAAACTTTAAGAATATTTTAAAAGAAAGATATTAAGGCAATGTGTAGCCTTTCTTATGTTTATTTAATCTTTAATACACATATAAATTTACACAAATACTTATATAAATTTTAGTATTTTTAGTGTGCCATCCTTATAGCATATAAGGATGGGTCCTAAAACTATATACGGTATTATATATATATATAATATATAATATATATATATATATATATATATATATAATATATATATATATATATATATATATATATATTATAATATATAATATATATATATATTATATATATATACGTATATATCAAACTGCCGGGGAGCAGATACCCCCTCAATAAACATATATCAGTCAGAATTCTTTTCGATGTATATATGAAAGTACATATACACATCTATATAGCCAATACCGATACTGTTATACTGAAACCGGTCTAGTTAATAATAATAATTAATAATAAATGGAAGAGAAGTACTTAAACCTAAATAAATGTTATACACAAAAATTTTTACCAAATTTGTATCTTTAAGTAAAATAATTCACTATGAAAGAACATAGCCAACACTCAAGTAAGAATATTAATAAGGCAGGTATACTTTTAAGTTTATATACTATATATTAATACCCACTCTTTTTAGTTTTTCTTTACTTTTAGAGAGTTATTAATTATTAAGTAAAGCACGTTTTAAAGCAAACACAGTCACTAAGTTTTTAATCACAAACAAAAAAAATAAAAAAAATCTTAAGCATAAATGAATTTACAAACAAAATGACCGTTAATAATTATTACCAAGTATATAATTTCAAACCAAGTAAAGTATATTTCAAAGAGTTATTGCAATTCTTGAGTTACGCTACCTTAGGCATTATAAAGGCGTGTGTGAAGTGATGTACTATGATTATAAAAGCACTTCAATCCAATGTAATAAGCCGAAGGTTCGGTGCAAAATAGCTTGTAATGAACAAAGATGTACAGAGAAAGTTGCAAAAGAAGTCCTATCACTTGACTTTACAAAGGGTGTACCGATGGGTCCTAGGCCCAAATCAAGCAAAAATAGAAGAGTATTCACAAGGGTCCAATGCCCTTATCATTAAGGTAATAGTATGGTAATGGTATCAAAAGGATCCCACACTCGCGTCCTAAAAAAACAAAAAAAATAACTAAAATGAATTTAATTTAACAAAAAATGAATGTGTTGCATTATACTTATAAGAAAAGAAAAAAGTGTTAACCGTTAGGTTACCTCAAGGTAATGCAAATCAGTACATAAAGATGTTCGTCCTTCACTTTGAAACAAAAATTTGACAGTTGATCGACTTGAGGACACAATTAGAGAAGCAAGAACGTCTATTCTATAAATAAAAGCAATACTCACGTAAATTGTATCCATTAATTTGCATTGCATATAACTTCAAAAACTCAAAAAATAAGAGAAACATATGTCATAAATTCTTACACCAACCTGGATAAGAATCTTAAATTACACAAGATTTGTCAGATTACGTATAATCACAGGTAAAGTTGAAATAAAGCTGAAGACAGTTTATAAATTACTGCAAAAAAATAAAAAAAACTTGCTTGTACTTATTTGTAGAAGTAAAACTCTACATTTACCTCCCCACCCGTCAAATACTTGACGGAGAAAAGGGGAAAGTAAACAAAAGAAAAGTGTAAATGTGTAAAAATGTATCTAAGGTCCATTTTGTTCATATCCCTGAGTGAGATTCTCAAGTATATGACGAAATTCCTTTCCATCTATATGTTCGTTTTTAGTGTGGAGTACCCCCAAAGCATAGGTGACAAATCTATTATATGAGCCTTGTATCAGGTCGGCTTCCTGGAAAGTCATTCGTTGCAAGGATTTTGCTAGTGATACTCTTGGTGTCACTTTACTGTCAGGAGTATAAAAGGACGACGGAGTTGGACGTTTGAATGAATATTCAGAAGGAATTGATCAAAAGGAGACACGCCGTGTGTTTCTCCCTGACTTATACCGACCAAAAGGAAGCAGGTCGAGGTTCTGGGAGCGTTTGCCTCTGATCCGGCAAGAAAGACCGAATGAACTCCGGTCATAGTGTCTAGATTCTTTGCATTAGACTTTCACAGGTCGTGTTATTTCCCGTTCGGTGGACGAAGTTCCGGATGAACCTGACCTGCAAGGTTGTTGGCGTTGTGTTAAAGTCCTCATCCTCTATAGTAACCTGTCGCCGACGAAATTGAGGCCACTGTCATTTGAAAGGGTGCATGTGCCGGTGTTTTGACAATCATATCCAGGGTATCAAAGTCCTTCAACATTTGCCAAAATGCCCTAGCAAATACTTTATTCGGGTGTATCCCATCTTTATTGTAGCCATCAGCCCCCAATGAATATACCTCATTCTTTGGATTCACTAAAAGCTGATATTGATTATATAGATCTCGACGAACCATTCTTAGGGCATCGGTCATTGACAATGTGCGTTTGCCTTTCCACTGTAAGGCAGTAGTGTGCAACCTAAGCAACTCATTATGGACCAAAATCGTATCCCTATTCAAATCTTTAGGATTTGATTGTTTAAAACTATGGTACCATTCCTGAACTTCCTCAGGAGCATGAGCAATATATCTATGAAAGTTATAGTAGGGAAGATCCGGCATAGCTGGCAAAACCAGAAAAACTTTCATTTTAGGATTGGCTTTATAAGCGAGCTGATAAATTCCCTCCATAATAGGGACAACTTCCTCAGCTCGGAAATTAACATCCGGAAGAGTTATCGTATATTCCCTATATCGACTTCTGGAATTTGTAGGCAGATAAATTAGTTGGTGATAAGCCATCCTAAAGACTGAGAATACCAAAAGATGAGTTGTATCTGGAGTGATGTGAGTACTAACACACCGAGGGATATCTTCGAAACGGTAATAAATGGCCCTTTTAAATTGAAAGGTATGTCTCTTTGGATTAGAGAATTTCTGGTCATATTCGGACTCCAAATATGACATCATGGAATGGCCAACAAAAAGTATCTGAAATGCATAATACTGAAGATTAGATTCTCATAATGGCACACTATAAGATTTATAAATGATTAAATGAAAAAATATTTCTTTAGAGCCCCCCCCCATTTTAGGTTAGCAGGTTTAATAAGGGTAGTATAGATTACATTCAATTTTAAAAAAACAAAAAAATATTTGAGCATTTATTGACAAAAAAAATTTAGTAATATATTTGTAGATTCAATTGATGTTATGCCCATGTCGCTTTCTTCTATTCTTCCTTTTCAGGTGTGTAGTACCATCTCCCTTTCCAAGTGTGGTCTACATAGAGATGATCATCCTCAGAACATCCACACGACAAATTGAACAAGATGATCTCCTGATTTTATTCAGTTTCCTCTCCAGACGATCCAATCTCACCATGAATATCACGACAAATTTGAAAAGATGAATCACCACATTCTTAATGTTAATTTCAGTTTTTCCAGGTTAAAATTTCTCAATCAATTAGGAATGATATATATCAATATTTTACTTTTCAAAAAAAAATAAAAACAACATAAAAAACAATTTATTTATTAAATAAAAGCTACGGGTTATTAGAAACCACGAATTTTCGTTTCTGAATGCACTTATTTTTGAAATATTTTTTAGTAAATTTAAGTTTATGCCTCTTCCTCAGGTCCTTCTTCTTCCAAGTGTTCTTCCGCAACGGTATGCCTTCTTCGTCTTCTCTCCAAGACACGGGGTTGTACCCAGGGTTGTGTATTTTCTTCTAGAAAAGATCTCTGGCGTGTACGAGAGGCTATAGACCCTGTGGACATCATTGATCCATCTAGTCTGTCCTCCTCGCACACCCTTGTAGATAAGGTTGGTGCCCATCGCACTGTTTTCCTTTTTCCAAAAGTAGTTTGAATTGAGGGTGGTGTTTTAATTGGAGACTTGTCCAATTCTAGAAATTCTTTAATGATTGATGCAGTATGTCCCGATGGAATCTCTGGGATCTCTAGTTGAGTAGATGTAGTATCTGAAAGTGTGGAAAGTTCCAATTTAGGTATATTCATATTTATTGTAGGAGTGGATGTTGTTTCTAAAGACTCCAAAGGAGCGATGTTGTCATAAGGATTCTGGGCTTGTGGAGAGCCCATAAAACTGGATCTGGACGATAAATCCTCCATGGATAACCTTCTAACCTGTCTTTGAGGCATTACCAACTGTTCTCTATCGTGAGTTACCGTAATAGGAGTATCAGAAATGTAAGTAGAAGTTCCATTGATAATAAGAGGTGAAATATGCAAGTATAGGTGAGTTATTGAATAAAAAGAGGTAAATCAACCTGAAAAAAAAAATTCCTCTGGTTTTTTTCCCACCGGTTGGTTAAGAAAAACCAATTCCCCAAATGATATGATGAGATATCGCTCAACTGGTCGTTCTCTATCAAATACTCCTTGTCGTATGGAGATGTTGATCGCACATCACCTGGATCCGGGGTCGGATTCAAGGAATTCGCCAACAGGATACTTTGATTCAGGTGATATATGACATTAGAGAAATCCGGAGGTGGAACATCCGGAAATCCCAAAAACTCTTCCTCATCGTCTGAATCCATTTCAAAATTTGGTAGGTTATCAGGTATTGTTTCACTCCGCTCTTCCTCAATCTCCTCTAATGGTTCTTGCACAGGAGCTAAGGGTCGTGTTAACAATTCGATAAAAATTGGCGTTCGTTCTAAATATTTTGGAGGTGAATTCCACCGTTTTATTTGTCGGTGGTGGACTCTATATTGTCGTCCGGTGTCCGGAGCCTCGACAATATAAGTTACATCATTCGAGTTTATCTTAATTATTTGTCAATGGCCTTGATACCTTCTTTAAATTTGTTCAACGGTGAGGTCTCCTGGCAAATTGAACCTTAAGAGCCACTAACTGGCCCTAGTGAGTAAAAATGGTAACTATATTTTCAATGTCCTTCATTTCCCAATACTGGGTAAACCTTGTCCATGGCAGTCTAGGATGGACTCCATGAGCCTCTCTAAACAAAATTTCGGTAGGTGTTTTTCCCGTTTCTGCATGTTTCAGATGATTATATTTTAAGATTACTTGTGGTAATATGATATCCCACTGACCGGGATCATTGAGAGAAACTCTTAAATACTGTATTAAAGTTCGGTTCATTCTTTCTACTATACCATTCGATGAAGGGTTGTAAGGAGTTGTGTAAATATGATAGATGCCTAAGGAAAGGAGCAAATTTTCAAAAAGAGGTCCCCTAAACTCCCTAGCATTATCCGACATAAGTCTTGATGGAATTACTGGTAAGTACGGTATGATATTTTCTAAAGCCATTGTAACGGTTGCAGTATGCTTAGTTTTTATTGGCACAGCAGCCACCCATTTACTAAAATGGTCTATAAAAACCAACGCATAGTTATTTCCTTTGTTGGATTTAGGCAATTGTAAAAGATCAACTGCTGTGAGTTCAAATGGATGATAAGTATTAATCTTAATTTTTGGTGGTGCCCAAATGACGTTAGAAATTTTAGCCAATTGACAAGTGTGGCAAGATCTAGTGACATCCTGACAGATCATTCGCAACTTGGGATGCCATATTATATTTTCTATAAGAGCATATAATTTATTCTGCCCTATATGAACAAATTCAAAATGATTTATTATAGCCACCTGTACGGCAAAACTGAACGAGACCACGTAGTGATAATGATTATTGCGATTGCAATGGATTATGTGGTCATCCTGAACAAACAAAAAATTTCTTGAACGGCTGAATAATTTTAAGGGTCCCCTAAAGGGTTGATGGTTTCGCAAAGCTCTCATTAATCTTTTCAACAAAGGATCGATCTGCTGACATTCAGTTATTTGAGACATAATAACTTCCACTGAATCCTGTGAATTCAACACCAAAGAAAAATTATGTAAAGTTATAGTTGTGTTAAGCAACCTGTCCATAGTCATCTCCTCCCCACCAGAGTTCTTTAATTCATAAAGAAGATGAAGATTTAATTCCGATAAATCCTCCTCCATCAAAATATCTGGCACTAAATTATAATGAATTACTGGAGGACCTCTTAGAAGAAGGTTGTATGTGGATAATGGCGATTATTGCTGTAGTAATGATGTTGGTAATCCTCTGATTCACAGGTTTTAAAAAGAATAAAGTGTATCCTCCTGCTCTCAAAACAAGGTAAACAGGTTTTCTCCCTCTGGATCAGAGTTGTATCCCAAATTGAAGAGTGGTCGTTCTTTAGAACTATACACCAACACTTTTACTTTGTACATCGTTGCAAAGGCTTGAATACTATGTGTGAATGGAAGTTGGCCTGGATATTTTGACAATTTTAATTGTTGAAGGGTTTGTTTTTCACCTTTGCCAGTTGGCAAATGATAATCTTTTCGATGATCTATTAATTCTTCTATTATGTTTACACGTAGTGCTATATGTTGACTTACATTATTGTATAAATACTGTGAAAAACATTGAAAAAGGGAATCCCCTCCTCCAGGCATAGAATGTTCTATAAATCCGTCTGGAATTTCTGGGATATAACTCTTATCGATTGTTTCAGATTTAATTTCATAAGGATTACGCGACAAAAAGTCTGCCACTATATTTTGTTTGCCCGGTAGATAGTGAAGCTCATAATCGAGGTCGTTTAATTCCTCCAGAGTTCGGGCAACTCGGTGGTTTACAAGTGGCATGTTTTGCAAGAATAGGATAGGTTTGTGATCTGTGTATATTCTGACTTTAATCTTATATAAGAACGGTTTTAATGACCTAGACGGCCCAACGAAGGCAGCAACCCTCCCTTTCACGTAGTGCTTCCCACTTTTTGAAGCCTTTGAAATACTGTTGATGATGCTAGGCTATAGGTTTTCTTCATTATCCTCGAACGCTGGCTAAAGACGGCCTGCCTGCACCTATTCCCGATGCATCTGTGATATAGTAATAGGGTTGTGCTTTTTCTGTACGATCCGGATAAGTTAATAAGGGTGGTTTAGTTAAGAGTTGTTTTAATTTGTCAAAAGCTTGTTGACATTCGTCCGTCCAAGGAATGGTTGATTTACATTTTAATAGGTCAAACAGGGGTTTTGCAATCACTGAACAGTTCGGTATATGCCGGCGATAAAAATTAACCAGTCCCATAAACTGTCGAACTTTTCTAACTGTAGTTGGTGCTTTGAAGTTTTTAATTCCTTCGAGATTCTTTTCCAAGGGAATCATACCCTTACTTGAAATTACGTGTCCCAGGAAGCTTACTTCTCGTCTTAGTAAATACGTTTTTGAAGGTTTCAGTTTAAATCCGTTAACCATGAATGCTGTAAGCACCTCTTCTAATACTGCCAAATGTTCTGCAAAGGTTTTAGTGATGATAAGCACATCGTCCAGATAAACTCTGACTTCTTCCCATGAAAGGTGACTTAATATCAAGTGCATGGCTCTCTGGAACGTGGCGGGTCCATTTTTTACGCCAAAAGGCATTCTAAGAAATTCCCAATGGGATAATGGGGTTGAGAAAGCAGTCTTCTCGATGCTGTCTTCCGCCATTTCAACCTGATAGTACCCCTTTATAAGATCGATAGTCGTAAAGTATTGCTTGCCTTGAAGGCTAAAAAGGGTATCTGTCAGATTAGGAATGGGAAAGGAATCTCCCTTTGTGACAGAATTTAGTTTTCGATAATCTATGCATAGCCGCATAGCCCCATCAGGTTTTCTGATGGGTACTACCGGTGCTGAGTAAGGAGAAAAAGATTGCCTGATGATGCCCTCAGCTTCGAGTTTTCTGCACACTTCCTCCACTTCATATAAAATAGGACCTTGAAGTCTTCGAACAGGTTCACATATAGGATTATCTATGTAAGTTTCAATTGAGTGTTTAAGAACAGAGGTACACCCCACATCTGTATCTCCGAGGCTTAAAGCAGTTGGATATTTCAGTAAGAGTTGTATTAATTGATCTTTTTGCTCCCGAGTCAGGTCTGTTGAATCAAGCTGAAAAGCCTCTTCGAGATTAGCAGATGTCCATTCCTGATATGTACTTTGAGGTTTTTGGGTGAGTTCGACCATATTTACGGGCACTGATTTTATAGGGTGGATAGGATGGATAGAAAGAGCTGAAAATGACCCTAGTGGGTAACCTGATTTCAGCTTAATTATATTACTAGAAAGATTATAACAAGGCATCACTACTGGAGTGTCAAATTTATAAGATATGACCGCATGGTCCATCACAAAGTGATTTTTTTCATTAGGAATAAACAACAAAAGTGTTTCGCCAGTTAAGTCTTTATTTCTTAATATTTCTTCCGGCTTTATAGCTACGTTAATTCCTTTATTAGGTGGAATTAATACATCGTGATCTAATTTAGCAGCATGTTCTTGTCCCTCTGCTGTTCTTATATCTTTTGCAATAATGGTCAAGCCATTATCATGTCTAGTTATTAGTTCTTTATTGGCCAAGTCTGGCAAAATGTTTTCTGATTGTAAAAGATCATAACCAATTACTACTCCGTAACATACAACCTCATCCGGAACTATCACAAAGTCCCTAAATTGTGTTCTATAATTGTTAGAAAGATGTAATGATAATGTGACAGCCCCCAAAACTTCAAAAATGACATCACCGATGCCACGAATACTAACATATTCAGTAGGCTGTATAGGATATTTATTAGGGTCTAAAAGTTTATAAGTTCTTTGTGTTATAATGCTAACTGAAGCTCCAGTGTCTACAAGAGCATCTATTAGCTGTGTTTGTTGGGAATCATCTATTATAACCCCTATAACTAGAGTAGCAGGTGAAGATGTGGATAAGTTTTTTAGATAAAGGCAAGGGCCTTCCTTAAGCGTGGTTAATGTAGACTCCTGCTGGAGTAAAGTAGTAAGTGAATGATTGTCAAGGTTGACTGATCCCTTAAGGGGAATTGAATCATGATTGATTAATAAATTTTCTATTTCTTGAGAATCAATCTCCTCAATTTCAGTCTCCGAAGAAGGTTTAACAAGATCGAATATATCCATTGGACATTCAGCAACCTCAACCTGTAATAATTCCTCTATAGGTTCTACTGTTGAATTTTCAATTTCGTCAAACATAGATGGTTGAGGTGGTGGCAACTGTGACCCGGTATCTGTCTTTCGACGCTTTTTATGACGCTGCTGTTTAGGTTGTTCTTCTAGCTCTGTGGGTGGGTCATCTCCCACAGAGTGAATTAGTTTTTTGAACTTTTAGGGGATCTCTGTGGACAATTCATGCCCAAGTGGCTTCCTTGACAATAAGGACATCGCAAAGTAGAGTCACATTTAACTTGTTTTTCTGTCATTAGTGGGCAGTCTTGCACTATATGTCCATGTTCTTTACACCGTATGCATTGATTCTTTTCGGCATAGCACTCTTCATAGACATGCCCCCTCTTACCGCAAAATTGGCAATAAGGCCTTGATGGACAATCTTTAACATGGTGTCCTGGTGTCTTACAATACTTACAAGAAATGTTATTTCCGGCCCACCAGGGTTGTTGTGTTGATGAAGATGAAGAAGATGAAATAGGTTGTTGAGAGTGTTGGTTGTTGAAAGGGTTGATTTTGTGGTTGTTGTTGTTGACGATTATTTAGTTGTGGTGATATACGCCCTTTCTTAGGGGAATTTTGACCTTTATTAGATGGATAGAAAGTCCTATTTTGGCGAGGTGAATTTGGAGGGACACTACCTCTAGGGTTATTATTCATATTCGATGGAGGCATTGGTGGTTTGGCAACCACCTGTGCAAATGTTGGTACAACATATTGTTGTTGAGATACTTGTTGCATAGGCGGTTCATAGCCCGGATAGGTTAGATATCCCCGGGGTACGATATTTTGTTGTTGATTGTAATATTCTTGGGTTTGTATAGGTAAGGGTGGTAGTGAATTTGGATGTGTTTGCACATTAGAAATATCAATCACCTCGGGTGAATATGGTTCTGGAATAATCTCTTGGGATGGTATTTGGGGAGTTGCCGATGCTGACATATGTCCGTTGTTTTTGTAACTATTATAGTGTTGCGAGATTATTTTGACTAATGCTTCCCAACTCATTGGAACTCCCGCCAAAGCAATTTCACATACAGTAATGGATGCTTGTATAAGTTGTTGTACTTGCAATGGCGTACTATTTATTAGTTTTTTCTCGCACCTATTGTGTCAATATTTTCATCATCTGAACCCGGGAATCCATCTCGGCTAAACCCCTGCAACCGAGAACATACAAGGGTAAATCGGTTTCATGGCAAAGAATTTTCGCTTTCATTAAAGTTATCATTATAGATGGGTTTGACCTTTCTTCCCGTAATAATCAGTCAAACCATTCAAACAAGTTGCGTTTTATAACAGATATAATACCTGCATTGTTCCTTCAATTAGTCGAATCTCGTATACGTCTTTCATACCCCCTCCAGTATGAACCCAGATGTGTTCTCCAACCTTCCGATGTTGATCGTGGATATGTCTCGCATATTCTTCAAAACGTTGTAAGAACTGGGGAAAAGGCTTTCCCCATTTTCTAAATGAAGTAGTTTCTCCTAAATAGGGATCATTCTTGTTGCCTGATGGGGTTATAAAATCCCTCTAGTAATCAAGACTACTTTAGAAATGAGCCATTATCATTTGTTGTGTTTTGTAAATAACATTGCCTTCACCAATCCCCATCTGTTACTCAGATCTGTGTTTTCGATTTACCCAGTGAGGATGCCGCATTTCTCAATTTTGATGTAAAGGGGACAGATTGGCTGTCTTGTGATCCCTGTTGCAGTGCTGACATTTGTGGGAAATTCCATTGTGGAGATGGCAACTTCGCCATTCTTTCCATCAACCTTTGTCCTTCTGCCATTTGTTGAGTCAGTTGCTGTTTGGTGATTTCACCACCTAAAGGGTTGTTACTTGTAGAAATTTGATCTAAAGGGTTGTTTCTTGTAGACGGTATAACCGTAGGAATAGTCGTTGCAAGGGTGGTAGTAGATTTCGGTTTTACCGAACTCTGCTGTAAGTTCTTTTGTTCCGCTTCTGCCGCTAATATTCGCTTTATCTCATCCGAAAGCTCCTCCCCATTCAAATTCAATCCTTCCACATCAACCCCTCCCAGTTCACTAGCTTCCCCACTCTCATTAATACCCACGTTTTCTGCCATATTGTATTATTTAAGTGGTATATGTGTAAGAATGAAAATGAAGAGAATAGAGATGTAAGAGAGACAAAAAAGGAGACATACGATAATGAAAGGATGACTCGACGATGAAGACTTTTGCACAATTAGCACCTGGAGCTGGAACCTGATAACTTTTCGAAAAAGATAGAAAACCAAAAAGTCAAAGAGAAAGTAAGGAAAAGGTAGCAAGGTAGTCAAAGCAACTACGCTCTGCTACCAATTTTGTGTTGTAGAATTGTCGGGGATGTAAACGTGAATGTAGATTCCAAGGGAGTATAAAAAAGTGTAATTGTTTTAAGGGAAAGGACTCATAAAAGTCAACGCAATGGAAAAAAAATTTCAGTTTCAATAACAAGAGATCGTAAAAAAAACTATTTCTAAGAGACTGTCCCACAAAATAAAGACAAAAAAAACTAATAAAATAATTAGTTGCAATGATAACTCACCTTTCCTTTTCCAAACAATTCCTTAATCTAAAGGTGCTTATAACTATCCCTAGTCATGCTTCATGTGCGTGCAACATATAACATCTAACAAGAGTGACAAAAGCAGGTGTGAAGGGTCTTTAATAAAGGCAGTGATTCCAGCTCCGGTAATAAAGCAAGCACATATGAAAAAAAATTAAGTATTAATAATATGAAAAGGACTTTATAGATGACATACACTTGAAAAGATGAAAACTTAAATGATTACCTTTTTCTTTATAACCCTTTTTTATATTTAAGCTTATACAAATATTTAAAAAAAAAAAAAAAAAAAAAAAAAAAAAAATATATAATTAGATTTTTAAACTTTCTTTGTTTATTTAAACTTTATTATTACAATAAATGTACAAATTTATATTCGGTTTTGGAATCTTTGTACCTTGTATCCTTATAGCATATAAGGATGGGTCCTAAAACTATATATATATATATATATCAACCTGCCGGGGAGCAGATACCCCCTCAGTAAACATATATCAGTCAAGAATTCTTTTGTGATGTATATATGGAAGTACATATACACATCTATATAGCCGATACCGATACTGTAATACTGAAACCGGTCCAGTTGACAATAATAATTAATAATAATGATAAATGGAAAAGCAGTACTTAAACCTAAATAATTGTAAAAAAAAATCTTCAACAAGTTTATATCTTTAAATATGGTAATTCACTTTGAAGGAACATAACTAACACTTCATATAAGAATATTAATAAGGCAGGTATAATTTTTAAGTTTATATACTATATATTTATACCCACACTTTTCAGTTTTTCTTTGTTTTTAAAGAGTTGTTATTAATTATTAAATAAAGCACGTTTTTAAACAAACACAGTCAATAAGTTTTTCCTTCTTTTCTTATCACAAACAAAAAAAATGATTTTTTTGTAAGCATAAATGAATTTACCCAAAAGAATAACAGTGAGTAGTTATCACTAAGTATATAATTTCAAATCAAGTAAAGTATATTTCTATATTCAGAGAAAAAAAAATTTATTGTAATTTGTAAGTTACGCTACCTTAGGCATTATTATAAAGGTGTGTGTGAAGTGATGCACTATGCTAAAAAAAACTTCAATCCAGTGTAACAAGCCGAAGGTTTGGTTTAAAATAGCTTGTAATGTGAACAAAGATGTACAGAGAAAGTTGCACTTGACTTCACAAATAGTGTACTGATGGGTCCTAGCCCAAATCATGCACCTAGACAGGAATACTCCAAAAGATAAAAAGTATTGAAGCAAAAGGGTCCGATGACCTTGTTCTAAAGAGATTGTATCTTTGGTATCAAAAGGGTCCCGCAACCCTCGTCCTAAAAACAAAAATAACTATAATTAATTCACAGTTAACAAAAACTGAATGTGTCGCATTGTACTTGTAAGAAAAGAAAAGAAAAATGTAAAACGTTAGATTACCTCAAGGCAATGCAAATCAGTACATAAAGATGTTCGTCCTTCACTTTTGAAACAAAAATTTGACAGTTGATCGACTTGAGGACACAATTAGAGAAGCAAGAACGTCTATTCTATAAATAAAAGCAATACTCACGTAAATTGTATCCATTAATTTGCATTGCATATAACTTCAAAAACTCAAAAATAAGAAAAACATATGTCGTCATAAATTCTTACACCAACCTGGATAAGAATCTTAAATTTCGCAAGATTTGTCAGATTACGTATAATCACAGGTAAAGTTGAAATAAAGCTGAAGACAGTTTATAAATTACTGCAAAAAAATAAAAAAAACTTGCTTGTACTTATTTGTAGAAGTAAAACTCTACAATATATATTATTATAGGTATATCAGTCAGACTGATCCGTGAAGAATTATATTTAAATACAACTGAAAAGTCTGATTAATACAGAATACAAATGACTGTGACAATGAAGAAAACAAACACTGAGCGTTTTTTTAAAAAAAAAAACACGTTTTTTTTAAAAAAAGACCAAATGGCCAAAATTTTTGGCTTTTTTGTTGTTTTTTTTTTTAAATTAATTATTTTTTCATATATATCAAATCTTTTTAGGTATTTAGCATTAAAATAACAGTAAATCAATATTAAAGAGGTATACAATTATAAAGTAGAGTTTGTGCTTAATAAAGTTGTTATTAGTGCCTAGGGCATATAATTACCATTTCACATGAATTATTAATTATTATTATTATTATTATTATTATTATTATTATTATTATTATATTATTATATATTCATTCATTAATTATTATTTATTTATTAATTATTATTATATATATATATATATATATAATATATATATATATATTATATATATATATATATATATATATATTTTAATATATATATATATATATATATAATATATATATATAAATTAAATTATTAAATATTTTTTTTGATCTACCTTTTTCTCCCCAAGACTCGGTTGTAAGGTGGGCGGAACAAAGCATCACAGAAAAGAAAAGCCAGTAGAAGAATATGAACAAAAGTTCGAAAAGAAAGCCCAGCCTTACCCCCCCCCTCTGTTCCATTAATTAGTAAGGACTCGTCGCAGTCAGAAAATTCCACCTTAGCTCCACGGGACTGCGACGGACCCTCCACTATGGTAAATCATCAGTTGTAGAGGGTTTCATTCCCTGACCCGGTGGGCCACAACATAACCCCCTCACAAAAACCTGCCTTTCCTCTCTTATTTGCACCTTTATTCTCGCCTCTGCCAAAACTCACATTTCCTCTCCTTCAGACATTTCCGTTAGCTGACTCAATCCACCTTTTTCTCGATCCCCCAGCCCGTCGGTTTTCAATCACACCTCGCCACTAACATCTGCTTAAAAAAACCGACTATATTCATTGCCTTTCCACATAACCAAAGACCTTCTCAACATACCTTTCATTTTATTCTCTCGTTTACCCTTTCTTCACACCATACAAGTCTCTAATATGTTCATTCATTTTATCAATTCTTCTCCTACCTAGCATGCCCCTAAGATTGTCCATCTGAACACCATTGAAACTTTAGATCTATTCTTCTTATTCCCAGACCATAGTCCTCATTACTATAAACAATACAGCAGGTAGACAACAATCCCTCATGAAGACCCTTAAGCGCATAGAAGATCTTAGTCCCTTTACATTCAACAAAACGATTTAATTTGCACCAGCCACCTTCCTTGCCATTCACAACTTCCTACTAAACTCTGCATCATCATCCGTTCCCTTCTCAATCCAACATATACCTAAATATTTAAAACTCAGACACTTGTTCCAGCCTGCTCCACCATCTTAACATTAACTTCACACTGGAACGACTGTCCCTACTCCAACCATTAACCTAAAACTCTTATCTATTGTTTACTTTCAAACCCCTCCTTTACACACCCTGCCGAATCTCCCCCCTACCAATAATCTCAAACTCTTCAGATTCGCTCTCACAAAACCAAATCATCGCATATATAATAGGTAGGCACCCTCCACCATACTCCATTCATTCTAATCATCCATTTCCTGTCAACGCCCAACTCTTTAATTTCTTTCTAACCCCAATCCCATAATACAATTTGAATTAACCAATGGAGAACATAACACAACCCTTGCCTCACTCCGCTATTAATACTAACCCAGATCACTTTTGACAACCTTTATTCTTACCCACACACTCACTATCATGATAACATACTTTGAATTCCATTCAGAAGCCTACCACCAACACTTATATCACTAACACCTGGCCCAAAGCTTCCCTATTAATTAACCCTATCATAACCCCGTTGCAAATCAAAAAACCTAAATACAATTATTTTCCTCTCTCTAATTTCCTCTATCATTTGATTCAATGTAAAGATTTTGGATCCACACTCCTCTACATCCTAAACGCACCTGTCTTCAAATCAGTTCCTTCGTCACTCTGCGCACTTCTTTCGACCAAAAACACCATAGCATTATCTTCTCCTTACCAACACTCAATAAACTAAATACCCTATAATTTTCTACAGTTCCCCTTTTATCCCTTACCTTTATGTAAAGGTACTATTACTGCTCTCCTCCATCCCTCGAAACTAATACCCTCCAAAACGCTTTTATTGACACAAACTCAAGATCCAAAATCAATCACCATCTTGCCTCCCGTTCTTGATCATTTCCCCAGTAATTTCATTTATCCTGCAGATTAGACTAATCTTCAAACTTTCTCACTCTATCCATTTTTTCCTCCTCTTTGCTGAAACCTCAGTCCCAAATACTATTCCTTCTTGTATCCATCAGAACCCCACACCAGTCATTAATCAACCTCATCATTACTGCCAATAATTATCCAGATTTTCAAAGTGTTTCTTTCCACACCCATCACATCCACATTTCATCAATTTACAAACAGCATCCCTTTCATTATTTCCTAGCAGGTTTCCCCTTATTCTATCTTAACCTTTCGCGCTCTTCCAGAAGAGCTTCCTATTCCCTTGATGTCCCCAGTTCATGCCTCCTTCCAAACTGGTTCCTACCTCTTCTTTTTCTTACGTTGCATCTTTTAGCATTCCTTTTTTCCTCCTTCTATAATTCCAAGCATCTTCTTTTTGAAACTTCATCTTTTGCTTTTAGTACATTCAACCACGCTTCTTTTTTATTTTAAACCGCTTGCATCACCCTTTCATTTAACCACTCACTCACTGTTAACATTTCTTACTTCCTACTTTAGCACGACCCACATACTTCTTTTTTGCACTGCTAACAATTGCCGCTTCCTTCATTTGCTTTCCGATACTTATGTTTCAACTTGTTCACATTCAACGATTTACTTACGAGCCCTCCTTACATACTTATCAAGTAATTAAGTTGTTCGCTATCCTTATACACTCAAAATAAAACCCAACTTTCCTTCGTATTGCCTTGAACTACGCAAGTCCCACTAACTTAATTTTACTCAGAACAACATAATGTTCCGATAATCCCATTTCTAACCCTCTCAATGATTTAACATTCAGAAACATAGCTTTCAACATCTCCTTCTTCACCAACACAAAATCAATCAATACTTTTCATTCGATACCATCTCGTACCTGAACACCAAACTCTAGCATAAGATCAATGGAATACTCTTGTGTGTTAAGAAAACGTATTGACTTACACAATACCTCTCCCCTCTACGAGAAATCCAATACAACCCTACCATTTCTCAATTTTCTCCCTGACTTGCCAAAAAACCACTCTGTTATACACCTTTTTTTGATCATATATATATATATAATTATATATATAATATATACTATATACAATACTATTATATATATATTATTATATACTATATATAATATTATATATATATAATATATATATCTATATATATATATATATATAGATAATATATACTGTATATATTAAAATCTATGGAACCGATTAATTTTTCTGGCTATTAATAAGAGTTAATCAAAGAATTTAAACATTATTTTTAAAATCAATCAAAAGAGGTAATTTTTTAAAAAAAAACAAAAAAAACATTTTGTTTTATAAAAACATAACCTTTTTATTTTTTCCACCACAAAAAAAACCAAAATTAAAAAAAAAACGTTTTTTTTCACAACCCTACTATATATATAATAATAATTAACATTTGCTATTGGTGAATTCTTTTGCCTAGGGCGGAATGAATGGTTAAGAAGGCCCTGCTTAAATTACATTATATTATTTTATTATTTTATTAATTATTAATTATTATATTATTATTATTATTATTATTATTATTTTTACTCATAAATGCCTCAGTAGTTATTAATAATACATAGTTCCAATGTTATATGGGATTGTTGAAGACTGTTTTAGTCTCCTCAATAAATCCCTGTCAACATCTTTGAATCCTTGTAAAATTATTAATGTAAAATGTATTATTAAATATGTCAAATATTTTAATCTAAGAAACCTATTTATTTTGACACAGACGTAAATAGTAATGTATAATTTCTTGACTTACTTGAAAAGAGAACTACCAGCTTTCAAAATATTGTCAGTACACAAACTGTAGCTAGGTGCATGTGATGATTAGAAATGGATCTGAATAATATTCCTTTCTCGGTTGTTGAATATTTGAGAGATCATAGTGGCTATCAGTGTGGATATTGCAAATCTCCTGATACAAATTACAGCCATGGTAAGGAAATATATATATATATATATATATATATATATATATAGAACATAGACAATAGATCTATATAATATATATAATATTTTTGTATATATCTAATATGTGTCTATATATATATTCATATTATATATAATATATAATATACTATATATATTAATATATATGATATATTAATATAGAATATATATATATAATATATAGTTATATATATATATTATATATATATATATTATATATATATATATATATTTATTAGTGTTGCAAGTCCGATACCAATTTTAGTCCGATATCGATACAGCACAGTACTCACAATTCTTTTCACATCCCGATACCGGATACTTGATACCAAAATTTTTGCAGATAACCTGATATCCGATACGATTAGCGATACTTTTATTCCATATAAATTGGGACCTAAATCATATATAGTATATATACCATATATATATATATATATATTTTATATATATATATATATAATATATATATAGTATAAAGTATAGTATTATATATATATATATGATATAGTAGCTATAGTATATATATATACTACTATATATATTATATATATTATATAGTATATATATTATATACTTATATATACTGTATATCGAAGTAACTGGTTACGAGCCATAAGATGTTCAACACTGGCGTCGGTCGTTCCTGAGCAGGCCCGGTATCTGGGTGGCCCGTGTTAGCTCGGCTAGGTGTCCGACAACGATTATCGGACTGTGCGTCTTGTGAGCGGGAACCCGACGTCAGGGGTTGCACCCGACGATCGCGACCGGGCGGCGCCGGGGGCCGTGTGATGAGTGCCCAGGCCGGTATCTTCGCGAGCAATTCGGTTTAACTTGCTGGCATAGTGGAGTTTATGGGATCATCAAGTTTATTAAAATAAAATAGTTTTAAAAAAATATTATATATAATATATAATAGTATATATATTCTATATATAGTTATATATATATATAATATATATATATTATATACCTATAATACTATATATATAATATATATATATAATATATATATATATATATATAATAATATATATATAATTAATATAATATATAATATAATAATATATATATAACTCCAAACCGAAAAGGGCCAATGCTCTTGCGGACCTGTATTTTCCTCTAACTCACCTTGGACGATTCTTGGCAATGCCCCACTCCTCGTCAGGCGTCTATGTAATTTGCCCTGTGATTACATTTGATCGGAGTTACATGGGCTCTGAGATCTAATGAGCGTTGGAAGGCCAGATGGCCCGGAATGGCATTCCTCCCCGAGTTTTGAAGGAATGTGAATACGGTGCTGACTCCCTTCCCTCGTATCACAAACTATATCCTCTATTGTCTCAATACTAAGCACTTTCCTCCGTGTTGGATAGCATGCATTGTGCCAATCTGATTCGAAAAAAAGAACGCCCGCTCTGATCCCTTCTAACTATCGTCCTATACCTCTCACTTGTATTCTATCTAAAATCTTTGAAATCCTTCTCAACTCTCATGTCTTAGACTCATCTGGAATCTCATTCTCTTCTTTCCGATCCGCCAGTACGGGCTTTCGCGTTTCAGAGGCTACTGGCGATATACTTTCCTATTTAACCCGTTTAATGGTTTTTCCCGCTCTTAGAACTACGGGGGAACTTTGCGTGTGTGGCGCTTGCATGATAATCCAAACAATTTGACCGTGTATGGCACGCGTCACTGGCTCCCAAGCTCCCCCCTTTTGGGTTTTCCTCCTTCTCTTTGCTTACGTATGCTAGCTTTTCTTTTTCAAGTTTGCTCAATATCGCAAGTGGTTGATGAGCGACTTTTTCTTTTCTGTCAATAGTGTGGTTGTTTCTTCAGGGTTCTGTCTTATCTCCTAAACTCGTTATTCCTATTTTCATTAATTGATTCTTCTCACTGGCATCATATAAGACTCTAATCACTCATATACCGATGGACTTCGCCCCTTCAATTCTCAACTCATTTCAATTCTGCCTCCTCTTTTACACTTCTAAAATTGCCTCTCGTCTCAATCTTTTTCGATTCTATGTCTCGCTGTCTGAATTAGAATTTCCGATTGGGGGGTCGCTTAACCTTGGTGAAATTTCAAGTTCCTATTAAACCCAACTGTCTACAAATCTTCCCTCTCTCAAAACCCTGTCCAACTTGTCCTATCTCTTTTCCGCACGGTCTCTCTCGCTCTCCTCCGTTGACGATATAAACATCTTGGGCCTTAACATAAACAAAAATGTCTTGGGGAAACCTCCATCACAACGGTTGCTAGGGCCCTCAAAGAAGACTGGGATTCCTGTTTAGAACCTGCGAGACCTTTTTTCCTCTTCTTTCTCAAGTTACCCCAGCTATACAAGGTCTCATCCGACCTTGTATGGATACTGTTCTCATCATATCTTGGGGGGGCTCTGGTTTCACCCGGCCTTTTTGGACAACGTCGAGTAAGGGCCAAAAGGTTTATAAACTCTGTTCCCTACTTTCCAGTTCACTTGACCCTCTATGTCTTCTGGCGGCGCGATTGTGGTGCCTTTATCTCTTTCTCTGTTAGGTACCGCAGCGGCAGGTTGTTCGCGAGGAGACTTCCACTCGCTTACCCACTTTACACGCCCTCGTCGGAAAAGGGGTGCTGGTGTCTGCCACGTCTTTTGTGTAGCAGTATTGGTAACTCCCAGTAGCTAGTTCGACTGCGGGTGCTTTCCTTCGTTTCCTGCCACCTCTGTTCTGTGAATTCTCTTCTCTTCCTTCTGTGTTTCCTGCTGACTTTATTCCTCCCCACTAAAAGCCTGTGTCTGTGCTACATCTTGCGTACATTTGCGCTAGTGTAAATGAATTTAGGCGTGCCAACCTCCCTCCATGAAGTACGGGTCTGCTCGTGAGTAGTGGGTGACAACTGTAAATATAAATAATATATATATATTATATATATATATATATATTATATATATATAATTATATATATATATATATACTATATATATTAATATTATAGTATATAAATATATATAATTATTATATATATATATAGAAATATTATAATATATATAACGATATAATATAATATATAGATATATATATATAATATATATAAAGCCATTTTTCGTTTTTGCATTTGTGCTTACGAGACGTAAGAAATGCTCGAGTTTGGTTCATTTTTGTCAAACTTACCAAAAAATCGCAAGGAGATCTACCAACACGAAAGGAATTCCCTTAAATTCTCTTTAAGGTTTGCTAATTCCCGTGCTTGCCGAATTTGGCACGTTCTTAAGAAAAAATGTATAAACAAAACAAGATGAGCGGCGCTGGTAGGCCCCGTCTGAAATTGAGTAAATGTTTTCATTTCATAAAATCAAGCTTTTAAATCTCAGATTTTCTTCCAAATGGATAAACCCCATCACAAATAGTTGAATCAATTATTTGTAATATATAAACCATTTGTTTATTTTTTCTGTTTTATTCAGATATGGTTAAATTTCTAGATGATTCCAATTGTTTAAAAACACAAGTAAGCCTAGCACGAAATCCCGGTCGTTTAAACAGAAAATTCTTGCTAAAACTGGGTGAACGCATTTCTTATCGAGCGAAGCACAAATGACAAAAACGAAAAAGGTCTTAAATTAAAAGCAAAGAAAATACTAAAATTCATTATGATCTGTAAAAGCTTCTATTATTACAATTGATGATATAAGGAGATAGAAAACTAAAATAATTAGTTCAAAGTAAAAACATTAGTGGGCTTTCTACTTCTATTTTAGCAAGCCCATAAATACTTTACTTGGGACTAATTTCTTTATCTCTATCTCCCTTATTCATAAAATTGCGGGCCCTAAGGCCCAGCCATTCCGCCTTTGTTATTTGTTTCTGGCATTGGAGTTTTCCATGAAGAAACACCTTTCGCCGTAAATTTCAGCCTTTAATCTTTAATCCATCTAGACCTTTTTTGATAAACTTGTTTTATTTGTCGTTTCTCGATACACTTATCGCCCTAAAATATGCAATAGGATGTTCCTAACTTCCATGTTTAACGCTCGGCTCAATACATTTAAAAGAGATCGTTCAACGCTCAAGATTTTAAAACATTTTATCATGAACTTTCCACAATGTAAGTTTCTTATGTTTTTTATTAACAACAAATCATTAGCATTTCTTAAGATTAAGGAAAGCATCCCCATGAACTTGAGGTCACACTCGTTTACAAATATAAATCGGCCGACGAACGTCGCACTATGTAAGGTCACAACTTTACAAGAATAAAGATGCGAGACATCAAGACCAGTGGACATTATCCTTTCCGAACTAATCTCTCCCCGATCACTCAACAAGAATCTTAGCTTTTAAACATCTATATTTACCTTATAAAGCTCCTATTTTACTCTCAAAAATTTCTCCATTCTTCTCAAATCCGGGCACCAGTGACCAAGAACTTGAAAATTTGGAATCTTTATATATAGATAAACACTTAAACCTACACTTAACTCCATAAGACCGACTTCTTTGGCAACTCCTGAATTGCTGAACGTGAAATTTCCCGAATTTTCGGTGCAAAAGCGGGAACACGATTTTTTACGAGGTTTTACTTTTGTTTGCAATCAATTGGAATCAGCTTTTGTGATGGATCCCGTCGATTTATAATTAGATTTAAAAACAAGAAATAATAATTTAAATAAAAATAACATGGTTTATATATATTACAAAAAAATTGATCAACTATTGATATGGAGTTAATGCGAATTTGGAAGACAATTAGATTCTAAAGTTGAGTTTTTCGTCTGAATGAGAATTCATCAATTCAAACGGGCCTACAAACGCCGTCATTTTTTTGTTTCATATTTTCGTAAAACGTACTAAATTAGCACTCACAGGAAATAGCAACCTTATAAAAGATGTAAGGAAATTCCTTACGTTGGTAAGCATTTCTCTTATACGATTTTGGAGGCTAAGTTAAGCAAAAAACGAACGCAAAACCGACGCAATTTTCTTTCGTTCGTAAACACAAATGCAAAATCGAAAACCTCTATATTAACATAGAGTGGGTAAGATAGATACGCGAAACTTATCAGACACAATTGCGATATATATGTAATGTATATATATCAAGTATATATATACCTAGTATATATATATATATACTATAACGTATATATTATAATATATATATATATATATATATATATATAAGTATATATAATATATAATATGATATATAATAGTAGTATATTGACCTATATATACATATAAATGTGTAGTGATTTAACGGTATCTGGCAAAATTTGCCGATACCGATACATTACTCCACAGAATTCCCCGCGATACCGGATACCAAAAATCGTACCGATACCGCACCGATACCTGATACCGATACAATGGATCGGTGATCAACTGAATAACTATATAATATATATATATATATATATATATATATATATATATATATATATATATATATAACTATATATAGTATATCATATATATATATATTTATATATATATATATATATATATATATATATTATATATATAGTAAAATGTATAATACTATATAATAATATATATATATAATATTATAATATATATATATATATATATATATATATATATATATTATTATATATGCTATTTATATTCTCCAGGAACGAAAATCAATAAAAAGTGTATCGTTATTTCAATAATTTTGAAATGTAAAGACATACCAGGTTTAGGATATACCTAAACCTAATTATAACCGAGACAATAACTCTAACCAGACCTAAACTCTAACAAAACCTTAACCAAACCAAACCTAACCTAGACCTTACTGTAAATTAACCCTACCCAAATTTTAGGTGGTGATTCAAAGACGTATGTCCCTATATATATATATACTATAATATATATATTATATATATTATATGTATTATATATATTATATATATAATATGATATATATATATAATAATAATATATCATATATATTATATATAGTATATATATATATTTATATATAATATATATATATATTATAATTGAAAATGATATAGAATTTCCGATTGGGTCGTCTCAAACTTTAAGAAATTCCAATTCTTTAAAAAAGACTCAACTTCTACACTCATACTCTAAATAACACTCTACCTTCCTATTCTTTCCGACGGTTTCTCTCTGATCTCTCCTGTTATGACAATATACACATCCTTTGGCCTTTAACATAAACAATAAAAAATGTCTTGGAAACATCACATCAAAACGGTTGCTAGAGCGGCCCTCAAGAAACTGGGAGTTGTGTTTAGATCTGAGAGATTTTTTTTTCAAACTTCTCAGATGGACTCAAGCATACAAGGGTCTCATCTGCCCTTGAATGGAGTACTGTTCTTATATCTGGGGGGGCTCTGGTTTCTATAACCCGGCTTTTGGACGAGGGTTGAAATCATAAGGCCAAGAAGGCACAATCGAAACTGTTCTTGTTACTTCCAGTTCATTGACCCCTACTCATTGCGGCGCGATGTTGGTGCTTATCTCTTTTTCTCTAGGTACCCACCTCTGTGAAGCCAGATCTCTTTTCTATAGGTTCAGCAGCGGCAGGTGTTCGGCGGAACTTACCAACTCGCGATCCAACATTAGCACGCCCTCATTAGCACAGAGGGGGTGCTGTGTCCTGCGCACAGAGTTTTTCTGGACTAAGATATTGGTAACTCCAGGCAGTTAGCTGCAGTGCTCTTTTTCCTGCGAACATTGTTCGTGGGAAATTCTCTTCCGATCTTCTGTGTGTTCCTCGCTGAATTAAATCTCCCTCACTTAAAAGCCTGCGATCTGTGCTCATCTCGGTAATTTGCGCTAGCGGATAAAATTTTAGCGTGCAACACCCCCTCCCCGAATAGGGCTCTGCCCGTTGGTGGTGGTGACAACTGTAAAAATATATATATATATATATATAATAATATATATATATATATATATATAGCTATATATATATATATATATAATATATAGTATATATATATTACTATATATATATATATAGTTATAGTAATATATAATATATATAGTATACATATAATATATATATATATAATAATATATTATATATATACATGATAATATTATATTATAATATATTATATATATATATATATTTTATATTATATATATATATATATAATATATATATATATATATAGTATTATATGAATCGTTTATATTACTATATAATATTATATATTATATATTATATATATAATTAAGTATATATTTATATTATAATAAAAGTATTATAAATATATATTATATATATATATATATATATATTATATAATAATATATATATATCA